>PVIR01009006.1:0-54733 GCA_004026965.1 Petromus typicus | reverse complement strand
TCATTAGTCATTTGAGAGATGCAGATGAAAACAACACTGAGATTTCATCTCACTCCACAAAGAATGGCTGCCATTTCAGAGTTTTAGGCTGCCAGCAATAAATGTTGGCAAGGCTGTGGAGAAGAAGGAACCCTTCTTCACTGTTGGTGGGACTGTAGACTCGTACAACCCCTGTGGAGATCATTTGGAGATTCCTCAGAAAGCTAGGATTGAGGTCCCTTTTGACCTGGCCATCATTCTGCTAGGTATATATACAAAATAATTAAAAGACCTATATCACAGTGACATATGTGCACCCATGTTTATAGCAGCTCAGTTTGTGATTACTAAATCTTGGAAACAACCCAAATGTCCATCAACTGGAGACTGGATAAGAAAGCTGTGGTTCTCTACAGAATGGAGTAATACTCTGTCATAAAAAGTGATACGTTTGAATCATTTATACTTAAATAGACATACCTTGAGGATATCTTCATAAGTTAAATAAATAGGTCACAGATAGGTAAATATCGCATCTTTTCTCTGATATGAGAAAATAAAGATGTAAATGAGTTCTAGAATTGTATGTTTTATATTTTGAAATAGAAAATACTTAAAGTGAAATTAGGTGAAGGGGAAAAATAATGAGATTATAACTAAAAAGAAAGGAAACAAAGTTTATGTATATAGAGGGGTGGTAAGGTGGGTAGGGCTATGGGAAAAAAATGAGAATTAAGTTGTGTCTTATACTGGTACAAATTCTCATTGTGGAATGCAATCTTGATGTGTATATATAATGTACCGATAAAGATTTCAATAAAAAAGAATTAAGATGTATTATGTTGATCTACCAACTCCCCAGCATGACTGCCAACATTATATATAGTAAACATGTACTAACACAAAAATAAAAACTGGAAAAAAATGAGGAAATAGATGATATCTTTTCTTCCAACTCACATTGTTCAGTCTACACATGACATCTTGGTTAGTGTCACTGTCAGCTGGTAACCGTGAGGGAAGATCTCTCAGATGACAAGCAGACATATCAGAAGAAGCTGGGTCCGTAATGGCCTTGTCAAGCTGTAAGTTAGCTGACTTAGGAGCAGCCTTACCTCTGAGTTCTTGCTTAATGAAAGAGTAACTTTATCTTAACTGTCTAAATCACTTAAGTTAGAGTTGTTATTTTCTATTATTTTCTGTGTTTTGTTTTTTGAGGCAGGGACTCACTAAGTAGTTCAGATTGGCCTTGAACTTACCCTGTACCCCAGACTAGCCTCCAACTCACAGTGATCCTCTTGCTTCAGCCTCCCAAGTGCTGAGATTACAAGTGTGCATCATGATGCCCAGACTGTTATTTATTATTTAGCACCCAAAATGTAATAACAGATACATCTAACTTTAGAGCCTTTCTCTCAAGTCCATTTTTATCTCCCTTCCCTTATTTTTGGTAACACAGATCAAACTCAGGACCTTGCACTTGCCAGGCAGATGTGGTGCCACTGAAATAAATCCTTGACCCTCTCATCCCCTTCTTAAGGTCACATAGTGCTCTCACTCTGTCTCACACATACATATTGTCTCTTTTCTTAAAGTGCATAACTGGCTTTATTTCTTCTGCCCAGTAACTTCCACTTACATTCTGAAGCTTGATTCACCCTCCCTGAGTGTTGGATCTGAACACATGAATGGTTCCTTTTATAATTATTTTCTGAGTCTTTGAAGAACAACTTGGATAAATGTTCCTGGTAAGCCTCTTCTGACACTTATTAGCACTCTGTACACATTTTAAGTCACAGTTAAAATCACCAATCTTCTTGCTCTGACTGTGATGAAAGCCCCTTAGGGTGAGCATTATTTCCCATGGTATCCCCTCTATCTTAGCATAATACCTACAATGAAGTATAATAAATTCTCAACAAGTAAAGCACAGATAGGTAGACCTGTAGATAACAGGTGTGTAATCTCTACTACTGACAGACTTACAAAATCATCAGGAAAAGAAGAATGTAAACAAACTACAAAATGAAAGAGGATGATGTCACACTATGTAATTCAGACTTCCTAATAATTAAAGAAATGCAGATGAACACAACTTTAAGATATCATTTCATATTAAAATAACCAATATAAATAAAATGTGGAAATCCAAATAGGTGGACTGTGGGGAAATAGCATGCTTATGTATTGTCAGTAACATTGTAGGAATGTCCAATCCTCTTGTCCAAACTGGATCAATAATCATATGTTATAAAAGCTATGGGGGCCGAGGATTTAACTCAGTGGTTCCGGCACCTGTCTTGCAAGTCCAAGGACCTGGGTTCGATTCCCCGGTAACCACATACAATACTGGGTGTGGAGACTCACACCCAACAGCAATCAGTACTACATACCACAACTGGGCATGGTGGCTCACGCCTGTAATCCCAGCACTCGGGAGGCAGAGGCAAGAGTATTGCTGTGATGTGAGTTTGAGGCTGAGCTCAGGGCCAGCCTGAACTACAGAACGAGACCCTGTCTGGAAAAAAAAAAAAAAAGCTAACTTCTTTCTGTCTTTTGACATAGAAATTCAAGTGTAAGGAATATATCCTAAGAAACATCTTAAGCTCTTTTCCATGCCCCCAAAATAATTGATATGAAGACATGTATAGCAACAGTACTTAGAGTAGAGAAATAACAATCGAAGCTCTAACAAAACAGCAAAGTGAGGCTGACCGTGACATTTTAAAGAGTATTGAAAATTCCCAATGTCCACATATAAAGGTATATATAAAATTACAATAAGCAAAAAAATAGTAGTAGCATCAGACTTAAAATATAAATTTTATTTAGTAATCTATGCCTATAGATAGTATTGCTATAGGTATATTGTTACAGTAAGAATTTATCTTATCACTAAAGGGCCATATTTTCATTGAATTTGACCCCTTGCCTTGCCTTTATGTCTTGCCCAGGTGTCTATAATACATACACCTTCTACTGTTCAAGTCCCATTAGCATGCTTTTGCAATATGCAGAATCAGCCTGATTTTCTGTGGGATGCAGAGGTACTCAAATTTCTCTGTGGAATAAATTATAACATAAAGATGGAAAGCTGGAGCAATAAAGTGCACTTCAGTCCTTACCAGGTAAATGCAAATTGTGTCCTCTTATTGGAACTGAATTTTTTAAATGTAAGAGCTGTTATTTACTCCACTAACGTGGCCATATCGAGAATAGTTGTAACTGAAGGCCATTTTATCATGTTGTAATAATCTATTACCATTCTTTAGGATATCTCTACTCTGCAATAGATAAATAAGTGATTTAAACAGTGTTGTTATCAGAATCATCACAATGTAACTGCCAAGACTTCAATGGCTTTAATGATTTCCTGCAGTGAAGGGGTATCACTTTGAGTTTAATAATTCAAATCTTCCATTTCACATTTTCTAACATAGAAATCTTTTAGAAAATCAATGCAATGTTTCTTTGTACTGAACAAATTATTACAACTCTATAGCCAGGAGCTGAGAAAAACAACATGGAATGGAGTTGGAGTCCATTATGTAACTATGATGTCCAACTGTATCACCTCACCCCTGATCAGTGGGCCACAATTGAATAGTGGATGTTGAGAATTATCTCAGGGCCAGGTATTGAGTTCAGTGGTTCCAGTGTCTGCCTAGCAAGCGCAAGGTTCCAAGTTCGATCCCCAGTTGCCACATACCCCAGTTGCCACATACCACAGTGCTGGGCGTGGTGGCTCACACTTGTAATCCCAGCACTTGGAAGGCAGAGGGAGGAGGATTGCTGTGGGTTTGAGGCTGGCCTGGCCTATAATAGTGAGTTTAGGCCAGCCTAAACTACAAAGCGAGACCCTGTCTGAAAAAAAAAAAAAAGACTTAGCTCAGAATTAATGAAAATATATAAAAGGTATAGATATCACCCCAGTGATCTTTACCTTAAAAAGGAACCAGATTTCTGAAGACAGAAGTAGGACTTATAATAAATACATGTCACGTAATTTTAGGGTCATTTCTCTAGGGTGTTGCCCTCTCCTTCTTGCAGTGGGCTCTGGATCTATTGCTCAAGTTTAGCAGTTGGGTGAGGAGTGATGATTCTCTATATTTGAAGAGACAGGGATTTCTTTTATCTAAGCCTAGTGTTTGGTGTTATTTTTGATTATACAAACCAAGATTCTTAGAAAGTCATCTATCTTTTTCAGTGCAAAACACCTTATAACAAATTAGCTATCTCTAAGATAGCTGGACCCAGGCCATCCTAATTAGAATAGTAGCTGCTGTCCATTACGAGACCAGGAAAGACTAGACACTAGCTGCTGCTTACCAATAGCCATTCTCTACTGTCTTCTTGCAGAAACAGAAACAGTTTGCTCCAGCACAGTAATCGGCCTATTGAAGCATTCTTGCTTTCCCAGATTCCTTTGCAGTTAGGATGCAGGTATGTGTCCTATAAACAGGCAAATCAGACTGGTCTGTGTGAAAATCAGATTCGGAAGTGAACAAAATGAAGAGATAGTTAAGCGCAGAACTGACATCTGGCAGACACCAGAGTAGAGACAGCCAACTCTGTAATGTTGAGACTGCAGAGCACCTGGTGGCCAATCTCAAACAGCACCAGTGCCAAAGGGCAATGGCGTTTCACTAAAGCCACGCCGCTGTCCAGGCTTGGTTCTTCTGCCATCCTCATCCCCAGTCCAAAGGAAACTTGTGTGGCTCCTTATGTCTTTTAATACATTCTTGCCAGCCAGCAAGTATTCTGATGCAATTAAGAACATTAAATAATGCACGTACAACTTTGCCCCTTGAGGCTTTTAAAGTGTCACTCCTTGGTCTCACCTTCTGAGGATTCTCATATCCTCCAGTGAATTTCAGCCACAGCACTTAGCATACAGATAACACGTCTGCAGATTCATCAAACATGTGAGCACTCCCCATCTTGGCGAAGGCTATATCTTTTAGCCACTGCTAGCAGATACACACAGGTAAGAGTCGGCAAGCAGGTTACATGGTACACACTGCCCTAACTTTTTTGATTCTTAATATTATTCCAAGGTTTTCTGGCATCTTAATTCCTCATAGGCCTATACCATGTAAAGTTTTTAGTAAGTCACCTAAGAAAATATTTATAAATACCAGATCTCTGAGCCAACATGTTGAAACAAATATCTATGATAAGTACACTCATTTACAAATTAAGTTTAATCTAAAATTATGTTCACAAAAAATAAAAAACCAGTCTGGATACTGGGTCACAAAAATAATAACACCTATCTCCTACAATCATCAAAGCTGGTTCTCAAAGAATTTCTCCAAAAAGCTTCAGTGGTTTCTCAGAGCATCTACAGGAGCCATAAGTAAAAGCCTTGGGCAAGACACTGTACTTCTGGGAAAGTCCAAAAGTTTTGAAGTAGAGGCTTTCCTTGGAAAAGAGATCAGGGTTTTTTAGATCATCTAGTTGTAGCCTGCCTGTAGACTGATGTTCTAATTACCACGGTCTAGAGTGATGTCCCTTATTGAAATCCCAAGAGGAACACTCAGAAATGACTACATTCCCATTTTGAAGTTTGTTTTTCTCAAAATCCTCGGGGCCCATCAGGAAGTTATCTCCTTGCCTTTCAACAAAACAGCATGACATATATTTCTCTAGGCAAAAGGAGCAAGCTATCAGCCCAACAGTAGGTAAATGATAGAACAACTTCTCAGCTTCCTACCAGACTCTGTGGGCCTATGTGGCATCATCCAGGATGGTTCCTGGGTGCTGAGGCAAGGAGAGAGGGTGTTCAGAGAAAATTAATCTGAGATGGGTCAGTAGTATTAATGAACATCCTGTGCCAGGCTCAGTGGAGAATTTACAATTTTTGCTCCATCTGTTCACTCCTTAACCAGTTAGCACTGAGTCTCTAGTGTGCACTATGCTTTTACACGTGACTCCACTCCTTAAAAGTACCTACTCATAGTAAACTAATAGGGGAAAAAATTTTTATAGGTAAAATTATTAGAAGATAACAAAATAAGAACATGGAATTTTAAAGATAAAAATTCTTCTCTGGGGCTGGGGATTTAGCTCAGTAGTTCAGGCACCTGCCTTGCAAGTACAAGGGCCCAGGTTTGATCCACAGTAACATACAACAATGCCGGGTATGGAGACTCACGCCCATCAGCAGTCAGAACCACACACCACAGTGCTGGGTATGGTGGTTCACACCTGTAATCCCAGCACTCCGGAGGCAGAAGCAGGAGGATTGCTATGATGTGAGTTGAAGGCTGAGCTCAGGGTTAGCCTGAACTACAAAGTGAGACCTTGTCTCAAAAAAAAAAAGTTCCTCTCACATTCAAAGGGAAGGGAGAAAAATGAAACCTAAAGTAGAAAAAATGTTTCATAAAATAAAGAATAGTGTTTGGAAAGCAAAAGGAGAAAAATGAGGGTTTTCTAAGCCAAGCAAAAGAAGCACAAGCTGCATGCACAAAAGCCCCTGTGTTTGCCATCCCATCGTTTGTTCCTTCTTCCTCAGCATTGGTTTGGTCTTTGAAGTTACTTAAGATAGTATTCCTTTTTTTTTTTTTTTTTTTTTTGGTACCAGAAATCAAACTCAGAGCCTCACACTTCACTCATCATCAGATGACCGATATGCTCCATAACCTCATGATCCTACAATCCTCAGGAAAACACCATCATCCCTGGCAGCCAGTTAGTTTCGCATAAGAGAAACTCTGATCCCTTACTCCAGTTTTTTTCTCCACTCCTGAGCAGCCACGCTATAAATGGCCACCAGACAACAAGGAGTTGAGAGAGTGTGGATATCCAAACACAAAACCGACTCAATCCTCTCAGCCAAACAGTGATGGGGTAGTTGCACTTTTTACAAGTAGACTTCATCAGCACCTGCCCTACAACTAGTTACTGAATACTTCTGAATCAGTTTTAAACAGAAGGGCCCCATAAAGTCTGTAATAACAAAGTGAATTTTGGGCAAGGCCCAGGCTGAAAGCATCACAGTCTTGGGAACTTTTGTGAAGGAGGTATAATCTAGGCAGAGGTCTAGATTCAGACTTTCCAGGTTCAAATTCAGGGCCCCTGCTTCCTCCCTGTGAGAGTTGAGACTTGATTTTTTTTCACTTGTAAAATAAAAATAACAATAGTCATTATGAATGAGTATTAAATGACAAACTATGTAGCACCTTGTGTGAGAAATATTAATGATGATATTGAAAGCTTGATTGATGGTATTTGCAAATCACATTATCCAGGGGAAAGTTAGCTTTGTTTACCGTTGCCTCAATCAGCTAAGGAAAATCAGTCAAACGAACTACTATGCAAAGCATCTGGCAGGCTCAGAAACTTAGGAAAAGACATACTTTCTTTCCAGTACGCTTTCTTTTCACCTCCTGAACCTCTTTCTTATACGTCTAGATGCCTTCTCTGTGCCCATGCTTCATGGTGCTCATACCCTAAGTATTTTACAGAGTGAAAGAAAAAAAAAAAAACCTCACAATTGACAAAGATCATTGAGGGTCTCTCCCTAAGTTTATAATGCTGACTTATGACATTGTTGGCAAATAAAGGCTTAGTGTGTGATTTTCCCTCTGCATTGAGTCTCTGAGTTTTCGGCCCTAGAACCTCAGGATTCTATAGTGAATATAATGATAACTATTACTTAGTAATGTCTGGGGCATCTAAAGATATTCTTCTGGTCAGTACTCAATATGTTAGTTTCTGTGCTACTGTAACAAAATGCCTGAGATCAATTTATAAAGAAAAAATACTTGTTTGGGCTCACAGGTCTGAGCAGTTGGCCTCGCTGCTTTGGGGACTATGAAGAGGCAGCACCACTTTAGTGGAAGCATATGGCAGAAGAGGTTGCTTACCTCACTGCAATCAGGAAGGAAATAGAGAGGAAGAAGGCACAGACAGAAAGAATGAATTAGTGAGAAGAGCCTGACTCCCTTGACTTCTGCTTGCCAACTACAGAGAACAGGTTGGTTATATGGTTTCTCTATAATTATACTTATCATTATCAAATTTTGAAAAAAAAATAGAGATCAAGGATTTGCTCTATTTTGAGCTTCGGAGAAATGAATACACTGATGAGTCTTACACAGTTCATATGTGCAGTCTGGGAGTGAAGTAAGAAAATCCATCTGGACTATGAGGACAAGTTCAGAACATTCTGTGGCCAGACCACTTTGCTGTGCATGTGTACAGGCCACCTGTTTACCTGCCTCTCCTGTGCTCCTTTCTGCATTGAAGGGCCCAACCCTAGGAGGTGTAGGGTCTCCCTTTCCAGCCACCCCAACACTTCCGTCCAAAGGAGAGTCTTAGGTGTCCTCTGGCCCCTCGCTGTAGGCAATGACCAGTCCTACTTTCTCATCTGCTGCCCCAGCTGCAGGCTGTCGTGGAAGCTACAGGACTTGATCCCCTCAGGGTTATTCTGATCCTAAAAGGAGGCAGCCAGGAGTCTGAGAAGGGTGGGGCAGGGGTCCCTGGGTGGGGATAAGATCATTTCCTTCTGGTAGAATGAAGTCAGAAAGATGGAGGGGAAAAGCAAAACCATTAGCAAATAGAAATAAACCAGACAAAAACTAGCATCATGTATCCTATAGTTCTCTTCTCAAAGGGGCCAGTGCCTATATCCATTCAAAGCCAGACTGGCTAACAGTATTAATTCCTTTTTAATTTCTAGCTGGGGAAGCTAGACAGAGAAGAAGATCCTAGGCTGAGCTAAGCCAGAGCTCAGAGTCTCTGCATCCTCCTTTCCAGTGCCCCTGGACTCTGTTTCCAGCCATCTCCCAGGAGTGTACGCTGTACCCCTGACCAAAGGGCCCACTATGGAACTTGATTTCTGGGTGTGACATGTCTTTCAGCAGAGCTGTCCTTTCCTTTCCTTTATCCAGGGGACTTCATTCACTCCTGATAAAAACATGCAGCTAATTGTCCCCTGTGAGGAATCAGCTTAAATGGACCACAAATGCAGCTCTGAGAAATCACTGCCTGGCAAGCCAAGAGGTCCCACGACTCCTGTTTGCAAAGGGTGAGCATAACCTGGACTTGAATGGAATGGGTAACTAAAGACTCTGTTTGGTTTGTGTTAAAACACAGTCAAGGACAATGTCAGTCTGAAGATCATTGGGGAGTGGGGTCAATCGTCACTGCAGAGTCCCACACATCAGAGTTATTCAGTCTTTAACTAAATCCTCTTCCAGGAGGGTATAATGCAGCATCATTAGACTAGCCTGGGATGAGCATCGCTACTGCAAACACATCAGCCCTGGGTCACTGGCTCCAATCTGCCACGGACACAGCTCTGCCTTCTTAAGTGGACACAACTGTATTACAGGCTTCTGTGGTGATGTGGAGCTGCAGCGAAGCTCCATTTTACGTTCTTAAATATTCATAAGGAGCTTTGCAACATTAATATCTTAGACAGCTTACAAGAACACTTAAATACTGGGTCTTCATCCCCTCCCCTCTCCCCAAAAGTCCCAGCCTATTCTAATTTGTGTAATGCATTGGGTCATTTTAATAATTGTCGAGGGATTTATTTTGTGGTTCTACTGCCCTGTCGCACAGGGTGTAATTACGAGCCCAGCTCCTCTTATCATGTACTAATCCTGCTTGTTTCACTGGCGGAGACACCAAGATTGGAAAGGGCAAGTGCTGGACAGAGCTAACGCGCGGGAATTACTATAGCGGCCCAGCCATCTCCATGGCCCTTCTCTCTCCTCTGCCAGCTCTGCCACTGTGGAATAGAGAAGGAACAGCCGTCTCAGTGTCTGGAGGATGTTTTTAATTAAAGTGTCTATTTTATCAGAAGAACTAGATTCAAGAATGGGAGGCCGAGGTCATCAATGAGTACAAACGATACACTTTTGACTCCCACTGCACATCGATGAGTGGCTTGGAGAACAGCCTTATCCTAAGGTGGTCTAAAACTGCATTGGTGTGGTTTTCATTTTAAAAGCAAAATGGAATAGAAGCTGATAGTTATACCTGAGAAATCAGGGGCTCTATATATTTTAGAACTCACTGAAATTTTCTGATATGGCTTAAACACCAGGGGCTCGGGGGATGGTGAAATTAAACTGCTCTAAAGCCAGGTACTCCTAAACAGACACAAATAAAGAAGTTGCGTGGGAATATGCATGATACTACTTTGTGAAGGTAAGGTAATTTCACACTGTTGATGCTATCTGATAACCTCTTGCCGCCAGCCCCATGCTCAGGAGCCCTAAGCTCTGGGTAAGCAGGAAGAGAAGAGACTCTACTGGAATAGCAGGACATGCAGCAATTGTGTCAATGCCCAGAAAATTCTGAGCACCAGCAGGCTGGGTCAGATCCACAAAGCTTAAAGAACTCCAAACCTGAATAATTGCAACAGGGAGATAAGCTCAACACACATAAAGAAGTATGAGATCCCTTAGAGGTGCACATGTAAACATATGCAAATAAACACAAAGCTGATTAATAATATCCATGCTCCAGGAATAAGCTCATTGTCACCAACTGCCATCCTAGGCAACCCTCCCACCGCTTCAATTCAAGTTCAGATTTCTAAAGCTGGCAAGGTTGTGAGCAGACCTGCTGCCCTGGAACAACCCCTTACCCCCCTTTCCATCCCTCTCACCTCCCCTCCCTTCTACCCACCTCCCCAGAGGGTCTCCCGTTATGCCTGCTCTCGGCTGACCCGCAACAGAACTGACCTTGCAGTAAACACAATAATTGCAACCCCATTCCATGTCTGTGAAAGTGAAGCTTTACCTTTAAGTCCTAGGAACTTCTTCCTCAAAAGCACTGACTGGGGCCGGAGACTTAGCTGTGGTTCCAGTGCCTGCTTTGCAAGTGCAAGGGCCCGAGTTTGATCCCCGGTAACCACATACAACAATGCTGGGTGTGGAGACTCATGCCCACCAGCAATCAGTACCAAATACCACAGCACCAGGCATGATGGCTCACACCTGTAATCCTAGCACTTGGGAGGCAGAGGCAGGAGGATTACTATGACGTAAGTTTGAGGCTGAGCTCAGGGCCAGCCTGAACTGCAAAGCAAGACCCTGTCCCCACCCCCAACAAAATAGCACTGGTTGGAGGAGGCTGTGAGGCAGAAAAAAGACTGAATAAGACTGGACCTCGATAATGAAAAGGTGCATTCCAAGACAAAATCACAAGAATAGGGAGAGGAAATAAAAGGAAAGAAATGCACGCTATGCTCTGAGCTGACTCATTGATTTGCCTGCTTCCAACACTTTTTCTAAGGGTAGGAGAATAGGCCCAAGAGAAAGACTGAGGCCAGCCCTCAAACTTATGCCTCAGACATAAGGCCTTATGTGTATCTTACTATAGTTATGACAGATGTGATCTCACCTGGTAGACAAATGCCTCACACAGACTGTAGAGCTGGCTTTATAACCACGCCCTATGAAAACTTAATTAATAACATAATGCGTCTCTGTTTAATTCATACAGCATTCTGAGACAGCAAGGAAGCCAGTGCCTCCCTGACTGGCTCCCGCAGCCTCCTTGACATCCAAGGTCCAGGATCACAGACTTCCCTTGTCGGGACATGATTTGTAGCACTTGGGACAGTTATATAAATCTCCATAAACATCCACAAATATTCCAAACATCACACCTCACAAACATGACAAAGGGAAGACAGGCAGGGAAGGCCAGGAAGTGGGTCCATGTGGCAGCTCCACGCACCTCGCGTCATAGCAGCTCCCCAATCTTAGGGCATTAAAGCCAAATTTGACAAATCATGAGTGGTTCTGTCTCTGCTGGCACCTGAGCACTAATTATACGGCTGGTTAATTCAGTAATGTACGTGCACTTCGGAGCAGCACCCAGCTCTCTCCCTTCCTCTACTTCAGAGATTAATGAGGGGAGGAGGAAGTTGTTACACCTTCACACCTGCTGTGTCAACAACTGAAAGGGATCTGAGCCGATAGGCGTCTGTCTTTCCCATCAGTGCGTGGGAAGGACCTGGGCACTGATGGGCACCCATGTTCTTTAGCACTGGGCACTGTTGCCCAACCATACTGGAAGGCAGGGCATTGGCAACAGCCTCCACAGTGGCTGAACTCAGAGCTTCTGTGAGCTCAGGGAAATACAGGCAAAGGTGTTATACCCGGTGGAACACTGATAGTTGATTCCTCCATCATGCCCTGCTATCACATTTTCATGAAGAGCTGTTTCCAAGTAGTCATGCTGAGGTTGTTGGTTTTCAGAGTACTCAAAATCAATGGAAGCCTTTTTGCCTCCCCCCACTGCCTCAGGGCACTTTCTGTGTCTGTACCATAGGGAATGAACTTGTGTATTCCAAGGTGAGAGCTGCTGCCATGGCAGAAGCCTGGAACTCAGGCCTCTTGTGCCCAGCAGTGATCAAGACAGAGGGGTGGAGGGTGCGGGGAGGAGGTGTTGCCAAATGGCCCAGAGGAAAGCTGGAAGCCATTGACATCTAGCTATGAACTTGTCCTACAGCGCCACCCCCCACCTTTCTACCATCATCAGAACAGAGCAGGAGAGGTGACCCCATACGTCATGGGCTTGATTTTGAGTTCTTCTTCCCCCATTCCCCTGATAAAACTTGCTTGATGCTGATTCTCTCAGGTGGTTCTTCTGCATAGGAGAAGGGCGGAGGCCGAGAAGGACCAACTTCAGCCACTATTATGCTTTTGCTTGACACCGCCCACTTATCCCAGCCCACTCTTTCTACTCTGCCCCTTTCCACACACCTTGGCCCCTCTCACTTTTATAAAGTGACACAATTATTCCCAGCACCAACTGTAGAACCAGCAGCCAGTGATTCAGGGATCTTGCATGCTGTCAGCCAGAAGCTGACATCCAGGACAGCCCGGCGATGGGAACACACCCCTCTATCTTCACCCTCCCCCATGGCTGCCCAACTCCTGTCAGGACAGGTGATTCACGGTTCTGGCCAAGCCCATTTCCACTTCCCAGAAAAGGGGAAGCTCTCCACACAAACCACATTAATGGGGTTCCACCGCAGCTGCCCATTGACAACCGAGAGCGTCTGCAACCATTTGGTCTGTCATCCCACAGGCTGCCTTGATTACATCATGGGTTGTCTTGGGGCCAGGCTTTTACACAGGCCCTAGGAGAACTCCATCTGCACCCTGCCTGGGCTGCCACTGGGCAGTCACCAGCCGTAGACGCGTCTATAAGCTGTGGAGTTCATTATCCCCCTAATGCGGCCTTCTTTCTTAGATCATTAGAAAGAAACTTGACCTGACCTGTGAACTCTGAAATTGATCGTTGCCTTGAAATGGTCAACAGCCCATTTTCTAATCGATACATGGAATAATTTTATACATATTTAAATTATATATTAACTTTAATGCTTGTTAAATTTATCTACCACTTTCCTCCTGTGCTTCTTTTACATTCACTCAAACTCAGGAGGGTATATTTACATTGTGGGAGGAAAGGGGGGATCTAGTCCCAGACCTATTGAAGGAGGAAAGGGAGGTCCCAGAGCTGAGCCTGAGGGAGCAGAGGACCAGGTCCCATAGCCATATATGTGTCCCTGTGTGGGAGAGAGCATATGTGTATGCACGTGTAGGAAAGTACACATATGTAGTGGAAATATATACATGTGCTGGTGTGTGTGTGAGAGTGTGTGTAGGTGTGTAACTATGAAAGGGTGATGTATGAGAAGGTGTGCATGTCTGAGACAGTACCAGTGTGTCTGGGAATGTAGATCTCTGAATGTGTACCGATCTTCTCTCCCATGAACTCTCACTACACTTGTCAGGCCAGCAGACACCTTGCCTAATCCCTAGTATTGAGAACTAGACAGAATTCCTCCTCCTAATTCACATTAAGGAGCTACTGATGCCAGATTTTGCTTGAAAAGTCCAGACTCAGATAAGTATGGTTATCATAAGTATGGCTTAGAACTTCTATCACAGAAAGAGTCCCCAAAGTGCTATCTGGGGGAAAAAGGCCAGAACTGCAGAGATTCTTGACCTAGTATTGATAAACCTGGAGACTCTGAGGATCAAGAAGTCCCCTGAAATTGAAGTGTGTGTGTGTGTGTGTGTGTGTGTGTGTGTGTGTGTGTGTGTCCATAGAGATGCTTCTTTAAATTCATCAGACTTAGGAACATGGAGGTTCATGAACATGGAGGACAGAGCCATAACAGAGGAGACGGTAGGTCTGTGACAAGAATGGCTTTCTCCTTTCCCCCGGATCCAGTGCATCTAGACATAGGCCAAAATCACTGCCTGTGCTCCCCATGGAGGCAAGACTGGTCTCCAGCCTCTGCCAGAAATGAGCACTTGACTGAGAGCCACTCACACCAGGGCGGAGCAGCAGCAACCTGCCTCTTCATCTACAGGCTCCAAGTTCAGGGTAAGTGCACGGTGCCGCACTCCTGCCCCTGACCTCACAGGGTTGAACACTGGCAAGACTCATTCTCACAGGCTCTTGGGGCTGCAATAGAAATGGCTGTAAAGAGAAGCTCTAGAAAGCAATCTTTAAAATGCTCACAGCTTTCATCCCAGTTGTTTCACTTCGAAGAACCTGTCCTTAGGAATGAGCCAAATTGCACGACGCAGTGTGTGCACAGCAGTGATCTTGGAGTGCAGACGCCAAAGCAAAGCACAGGAAACAACCTGCTTCCCAGGCAAGGGGAAGCCTTAAACAAATGCAGAGTCCATGCAAGGATGAGGTGGCAGCAACAAAAGTGCAAGTCTTCCCTTAGGGAACACAGAACTAAGTGGGCAGTCAGGAATTTTAACTGTCTATCCTCTATTTACAAAATATGTTTAATCAAAACTTTTAGCAACATAAGAAAAATGCTTACAAAATTTTACAGTGAAAGCATGGTGTGGTGGGACTTTAAGATTTTCAATGCATAGATAAAATACTAAGAAAAAGTAATACAAAGTAGTATAATAATATTGTGAAGTGGAATGATTTTTCTAGCTTTCTCATATATTTCTTTATCTCCCAAATTTATCTACATAAACTAATTGAATTTTTCTACAGCTTTTATTAAAAAAAAAAAAAGCAACTTTGCTTTCCAATCCATCCACAAAAGTCATCCCAAACTGATGAACTCCACATTTCTTTTTCCCTGCTTCTCGGAAGAAATACAAGAAAACTCTAATGCTCACCAAGACTTGCATGCCCCCTGCACGCCTCCTGGAAATAAAAGCAAAACGATTCTTACCTCTCCTATGTCTTTCCATTTCTATATTCAGCGCTGACTCCCAGAATCCTGCACCAGGCAATCTGCTTTACCTTATTCCCCATTTCTCTGTTTATTCAACAGCAGCCCAATTCCTCATTTACAAATAAACATCCAATTTAAATGAAAGAATATAACCTGGGTTTTTTCTTCCTTGTGATAGTAAGAGGAGGGGGTTGGGCAGGACAGAGAAAAGAGGAAGTGAGTGAATAGAGGACTAGCTTTACTTATGCAGGCTGCTGCCTACTTTCCCGGGAAGATCAAGGTCATCTAATATGTACTGCCTTGACTTTCCTCCCTCCGCCTCACAGACTCCCTGCATCATTACCATCCATCCTTTTATCCTCCCTCCTGTCTCAAGAAAGACATATTCTTTTCCTTTGCCAAGGTGCACCCCTCCACCTGGACTATTGATCCCATCTCCTCCCATCTCTTCCAGACTTTTGCTAGATCAATCATCCCCATGCTCTCTGGTGTCTGCTATCACCCTTGCCCTGGTAGCTTTCTCTTCTGTAGAATCTTACTTCCCAGATTTCAACCCATGCTCTGCTCCTTAGGAGCTGGGCAGTCTGTCTTACCTCCCTCTGCCTCAATCTCCGTGTCTGAAAACTGGAACAGTAAGAACATCTACCATATAGTTATTAGGATAAAATAAGATTTTCCCCTATAAACACTTAAAAAAGGGATGACATATAGCAAATGTTAGCTGATTCCATTGTTTTTATGGTCCCAATGCATGCACAACAGGCTCCTAGCTTGAAAATACATTTCCTGGCTCCCTGCTCCATCATAAGCCACTAATATCCTAAGCCACTCTTTCCTTTCAAGAGAAAATTTTTCATCATCTGAAATGTTTCAGTTTCTATCAGATTTCAGTATCTTGTCATCTGGGCACCATATCCCCCCAGAATGTGGTCTCTTTGGCTTCCCAGCACATCCAGCCTTTCCTTAAACATCATATCTAGACCCACCATCCACGCAAGGAACGTTCCCCTGTGAAACAGGGATTCTTTAGCAGGGAAGAAGAGGGAGGGAATAAAGTGATGCTGGGAAGACAAGGAGAAGGTTAAAAAAAAGTGGAGGGGGAGCTTGAGAGCATCCTTACAGGGTGAGTTACGGAATGATGGCAGGATCCCTGCTCCTCTAGGCCACTGTTGTTACCATTTGAGCATATTCCTTCCAGCTTGAGACCCTGATTCCTGCCCTGTTCTGGTTCACTCTCTTTCCTCTCCTTTGTGTTGCTGTTTACACATGTGACTCCTGAGGGAAGGAAAGAAGGAAGACCGGGCAAAGGCTCCCAGGATTTGCTGAACCCCTAGCTTTGTCATCAGCCTTCTTTTCCTGGCTCTGAAAGGTGAAGTCAAGTCTTAGTGCTAATCCTGGAGGGATGAGGTGAGGACAGTGGCCAGTGGTAAGATTTTTTCTGCCTTGATCTCAGATTGTTCATCTGTGAAATGGGGTTGACGGCATGAATGAGTTGTAAATTTTCATGGGGCTACTTTGAATAGAGTTGGCTGCTGTCCTCTGATTTACTTAGAATGTGATTCCTATGAGATCTTAGAGGTCGATGAATAATATACTTCCCAGGTATACGACTTAGAAGAGCTGAGCCCAGCAGAGAGAAAATGAGCTTCCTTATGTCAGACCAAAAGATGCAGCCTTAACTCTAAGGCAACAGGGTCCTAGCTAACATTCCACCCCAGAAATGCAAACGCCTTCTTTTAGGAGACCTCTTCTCCTTGATAGATGGCCTCTTCTCCTTAGCCTGTGGAAGGATGAATTCCCTGTTTCTTTTCCCAGTGAGGAAAATTTTGCAGGGAAGTGGGACAACTCAAAATTCTCCACGTGGAAAGATGTGAGAGGTGGGGATCGAACAGACTCTTAAACCCCTTGTCTTCTCTCCTGTCAATAGTATCCAAGAGCTACCTGAGTAACCGTGACCTCTGACTACTGATTGTCTGAGCAACAGAAGGGCACTTGGGCCTGTTCACGCGTGTGAGTCACACTGAGATCAGTAAACTTTGAATAAAGCAGATCACTCTCCCTACTGTGGGTGATGGTTCTTCAGGTCAATGGAAGAGCAAAAAGAATAAAACAGGGCTGGTGAGTTAGCTCAGCGGTTCCGGCGCCTGTCTTGCAAGCACAAGGGCCCGGGTTCGATTCCCCAGTATCCACATACAATACTGGGTGTGGAGACTCACTCCCAGCAGCAACCAGTACCACATACCACAGTGCCGGGCGTGGTGGTTCACGCCTGTCATCCCAGCACTCGGGAGGCAGAGGCAGGAGGATTGCTGTGATGTGAGTTTGAGGCTGAGCTCAGGGCCAGCCTGAACTACAAAGTGAGACCCTGTCTCAAAAAACCTAAAAAAAAAAAAAAAAAGAATAAAACAGCCACATAAGAGGGAAATCTTCCCAGCAGCTATTTGGCTAAGATCTTGGTCTCCAGCTTTCAGATCCAGACTAAACATTAGCTTTTCCTGGGTCTCTAGCTTGCGAAGATCTTGGACCTCTCAGCACCCACACTTGCATGCCAATTCCTAATAATGAATACACACATAGGAGCACACATATACTCACATTCCTGACAGGTTTCTTTCCAAATACCTTGACTAATACACTCACTTCAGTTTAAATTTCCTGGTTTCTAATTTCCTCCTTCAGATGACGTTAAGTGGAGGCTGCGGCCAGAGCAGCCCTTACACTGAGCATTCCAGCATAAGCCACTGGCCACAGGAGTGTAAGGGTAAGTAGGAAATGTCAGCAAAATTAAGGGCCAGGTGAGCGGTGGTTGTCAGTGGGGAACACAGAGTATAGCCAGCTCTATAGGACAGAGGAACCCATGGGCTCACAGATCTGTTGGGAAAAGGGAAAGACTGCTAGGTTCAGATACTGTTGTGTTACTGACTAGCTTTGTGGCCTTGGGCAAGTTTCTTCCTTTGAAAAATAAAGGTGGCAGTAGCATTCACTAAAGAGGATCATTAGAAGAAATAAATGAGTTAGGGCAAGCAAAGTACTCAAGACTGTTCCCAGCACATGGTTAAATACTAAAGTACAATCATCACTATCACCAGCACCTTGCACAAGTCCATCGAGTGCCTCATTAGTTTTTTAATGTACCTCATCTGTGTGACTCTTTGATAATAATTGGAGCCTCCTAACGGTCCCCCTTATGGTGGCCACACGTCTGTCATCTCATTCGAACCCAGGATCTCCTCTCAAAGAGAAGACCAGGTCCCCATGAGGACTGAACCCAACACAGCATGTGTCCAAAACTCTCAGCTATCCCAACAAACAGCTCCACGTATCAAGAAGTAGGAAAAGTACTAAGTTCTCAAAACGTTCAGCCTCATTCAAGGGGGAGGGGAAGATTATTTGTTTGTTTTTGCAAATATTAAACTTTCCAATTTTCCTATAACAGTGGTAGCTTCATCAGAAAGCTGGAATTGGATGCCCAGATTATGATGAGACAGGCTGTGGCTTAATCTTCTCGATGTTTTTATATTTGAGAATAAAGAGACATTTGGCACTTATCTAAAATTACAAGGCGCACAGAGAGCAGCCCTTGCAGGTACACAGCTGTGATCTGCATACGCAGGCTCCGAGCTCACAGCGAGCCAAAGCATCAGGACATCTCGACATCTCCGAGGCAGGAGGAGCCTCTGCGTGTCCTCTTCTCTTGCAAACGGGGATACAGAGGCTCCAGAAAGGACACCAGTACCCAGTCGCACAGAGTGACAGGCTTTGTGACCTGTGTGGAAGGATGTGGAATAAAACTGCCGAGTAGGGACAGGGCCCCACTTCTTTCTCTTGACTTCGCCTTTGACTTTCTCTTTCTGGACAGAGCTGTCCCCCAGACTTTCTTTTTTAAAAAATTGAATTTTGTATTGGTACATTTTATATATACATCATGATCACATTCTACATTGGGAATTTATACCAGTACATGACACAAGTTAATTCGTATTTTTACCCATTCCCCTACCCCCACCCCCTATATACATATGCTTTCTTTGTTTTTAACATATTTTCCCCCCATTCTTACCACTACCATTTTCCCTTTGAATATTTTCTATTTCACAATATCTATCACACATTCTAGAACTCATTTACATCTTCAGATTTTCATACCAGAGAAAAGATATGGTATTTACCGTATGTTTTGTGACCAATTTATTTCATTTTTCTTCAAACTTTCTTGTGCACCCTGCCATGGGCTGGCCCTGTCTACCCTGGCCCACTCTACCCTGGTTCTCCATCCTGCCAGGCTTACCTCCGCCCTGCTACCAATGTGGCCCACACCATCAAGATTGCCCTCTTCTGCCCACCACACTGATGCAAATTCTTCCCTCCCTCCAAAGCCAGGTGGGATGCAGCTTCTTCTTCAGAGTTTCTCTCAGTTACTGAGCACTGTAGCCACCAAGAGCTGTGTCATGTGAACTCATGAGGCTGAGGTGAGCACTGCAGACCAAACCGAGAGGCACAGGGTAGAAGACAAAAAGCCTCAGACAATCTGAGAGTCCTGAGCCTCCATCCTAGCTCTGCTTTGTGAATTTAGGAAAATTGTTTTCCTCACTGAACCTCATGTTTCTCTGCTGTCAAAATGCTTAGCCAACATAGTTGTTTTGAAAATTAAATCAAATTACACATCAGCACACTGCGGGAAGTCTCAGGTAATGGGAGTTTACTTCCCATACATTATTCATTTGTCCATTATAATATGCTTTAATCCTATACACTCTTTTGCTTCTTATATAGGTTGGTTTTGTCATTACAATTGCACTGTAGTGAGACACAATGAAACCACAACAGCAAGAATTTTGTTCCTGTTATTCCCTAAACTATATCTCACTGCCTTGCACTAAGCTCAACATATAGTAGGAACTCAGCAAATCATTAGAGAAATTTTAAAATACCCCTTCTTTCACCCCCTAAAAGTTTAGGTCTACAATGAAAATTCTGATATTTGAATAGTGATTTATATTTTTGAAGCATTTCCCATGCAAAAATTTGCCATTCATAAACTGTTATAAAGGAGAAAGTTTGGACATTATTATCTGTGCCCACTTAATAAGGAAGGAAACTGAGGTGCAAAGTGAGACCATGAGGGAACAACCATTTCACAAATTCTGTTCACTTCCAGTCAGCCATGCCCAAGAAGAGCTCACGGAAGTACTGATTAACTTCCATTTGGGTGCTGATCCACCTGGTGAGACATTTGGTTACTGTGTGAAGAGGTGCTGGCTTCCAGAAGAAAGACGTAGCTGAGAACAGTGGCCATATAAAGGGATGCCCAGGCAGGGGAGCTGGGGCATTGGGAGAAAAGTGAAGTAGAGAAACTCTTCCTTCAGCAAGACAAATTTGTGCAGGGAAATCATGACTGGCTGAGGAAGCCAATTGGAAAAGAATGATAGAGGGCCGGCTCCTGAGGTTCATCAAAGTCATTTGTTGCAGGTAAGCTCATTTTTCACAGGCCAAGGGGATATTTACCTGGAGTCCACCTTTAAGGAATAGCCGACAGATTGAACGGTACAATGCTTTATTATATTTCACACCCTGGTGATTCAAAATGACGGCGGCAGAAGGTGGGGGTGGAGCTCAGGAGGGAAAGCCACAGAGAAAGACAGAAGAAAGAGATATTAAAATGTCCAGCACTGGCGTGTCCTCATTCTCAGATGCCTGGACCCCCTCAACTACAGTAGAAGGCTTGGGGAGGAACACAACAGTCCTCCCCCAAGGAAGATGCTGACCAGGAAGCAGAGATGTGATGCAGGGCGACCTCACCCCTTCCTCCTAACCACTAGCCAGCTCTTCGGCCCTAGTCAGTCTCTGCCATTTTGAAAAATGTGTTCACACAATTGCTGGAAACCTAAGGGCCCACATTCTAGTTCTGGTTCTAGCACTGCTCTCGTGAGTGAACAGAATCACCCCTTTCTGTTCTGGGATCCAGTTTGCTCATGTGTGAAGAGGGAATTCTCTCCTGGTGTTCAGGTTCTGTTTCAGCCTTTGAGCACTAGGGGTGCATGTGGCCATGTGGCCTGCTGAACTTATTGACTCTAAACCAGTCCCAAAGACCCACCTTCTTCAGAAAACAGCCTCCTTCTCTGCACAGCCTCCTTCATATCTTGCTACAGCTGGCAACCTGCAAGGTAGCTGCTGTCATCATCTTCTGTCCCCAAGATTCCTCGGTCCCAAGCAAGGGAGGTATGGCTGCCTCCTTGCAGACCAGCATTAGTTAATAACTCTCAGTGTTCACACATCCAGGAATTCATCTCTACCTCTGGGAAGTGATTTAGTTCTTTGTACAGTCCGCAAATGCCATTATTTGAGTGTATCCAAGTCTTTGTGCTCCATGAGAAGTGAGTTTCCTCTGTCTTCAAATCTTCAGTGGTCTCCCTGGAGTCTTCTTTATCAGTTTTCATCTCTTACACTTGCTTTTCCCATTATTCTTTGCCTGCATCCTTTCACAAACTCCCCAAATGCCTTTCCTTCCATTCCCACCAGCCTGGTCTACAACCTCGGTTAGAAGTATACTCTTTTTTTCCTATTCTCCTTCTTCCTACTGCCAGAATGTGCATCTGATGGCTGTTATACATGATTAAACCCTCAGCCCAGGCTGACCCACCCACCTCTGGACCTCTTCCAAGTGAAAAAGTCCCCAAACATCCTGCTTTTTTGTCCCACAGTTTTCTACACAGCAGGGCCCGATTCTCAATGGCCACAGCCACTCTCTTCAAGGACCTCTCAATCACATTCATTACTGCACATCCAGGGAGCTTGGTGTGTAACAGGGAACCGATGAGTATCTTGGAAGATGAGGGGCAGAAACTTCTCTCCCCTGGTTCCTGCTCCCATTTCATCATCCCCTGGGCATGACTACATGTGAGGCAGGAATATCCTATTGGGTTGGACACAAAACTGTGTATAACTTCCCCCTCTGGGAGAAATATATTTCTGAATATCTGACCAGAGGCACCTGAGGTCATTTTGAAATAAATGTCACCCCATTCCACAAGTTCTGTCCGAGAGTAAGAAGAAGACAGGCCTCCTGGGCTGAGGAGGCCTCCAGCAGGCAAGAATGTGAATATGTGGTGGCATGGGTACCGTCCAGCCAAGGGAGCAGTGTGAGTACAGCAGGGGAAGTTCCAGAGGGAAGCTGGCTCTAGCTTCCAAAGTGCGTCTGTGGGATAATGGATATTTTTTAGACACCAGCCTCCTCACAGAATACCCACAGCTTTACCACAGAGGAAACTGTTCCTTTCCCCATGCCCACAAAGATGGGCGTGGAGCCCAGGAACATGGCAGTTCCTGGGAATGAGTCCAGCAGCAGAAATAGCTTTGGAAAACACAAGTAATTGGTAAGTTCAGCAGGCCACATGCCCACATGCACTCCTACTCACCTGTAGAGTCCAACTTTCCTGCACTTTATTGCTCCTGCACATTCTGAAAACATAATAGTGGCCCAGAAACCTAAGCCAGTCCCTGGAGAAGGTCCACAGTTCCTCAAGAGTGTCTGAGCCAGCACACACCTATCTTTTTTTTTTTTTTTTTTTTTTGAGACAGGGTCTTGTTTCGTAATTCAGACTGGTCCTGAACTCAGCCTCAAACTCACAGCAATCCTACCTCTGCCTCCCGACTGCTAGGATTACAAGCATGAGCTGCATCCCCGACATTGTGGTATGTGGTATTGATTGCTGATGGGCATAAGTCACCATGCCCAGCATTGTTGTATGTGGTTACCAGGGATTGAATTTGGGACCTTGAGCTTGCAAAGCAGGCTCCCGAACCACTGAGCTAAATCCCCAGCTCTAGCACACACCTTTCTATAGGTATTAGGTGGCTCTGAAAGCTTTCTATGCAGCTAATTGCTAAGATGACACAATGATGAGAAAAAGACATGTTGGCCCCTGTTCAGACCTCTCCAAGCTCACAGGACATTTATAAGCATAGGAAACCCAGACAGGAGACAGCAGAGAGTATACATGAAGAAAAACAAAAAGACCGAAACAGTGAAAGCTAGAGTGACATGTGACAGATAAACAAAGGGATTTAGTCAAGGTCAATTAAGGAATGCTTCCGGGGGGCATTTTTTGGATGTTAAATAGTGGAAAAATGAGGTCTCCTGTAATAGGTATTCTATGAGTCATCTTTGCCACATGAATGCTACACAACAAACCATCCCTAAACTCCGTGGCTTCAAATAGCAGAATCATTTCCTCTCTTTCAGTGGCTCAGGACACAGATCCAGGCTGCGCTCAGCTCCAAGCTGCAGGTCAGATCCAGGTATGCACACTGACTGGTTGCTGAGTCTACTTGCAGCAGCAGGCCATTTGCAACCTGCTCTTCTTGCAGCCATAGAAAATCACTGGAAGACATGTATTATGGTTTTGATGAAGATTAACTCCAAAACTCTCACATGCTCAGAGGCAGGGCTTTTAGAAGGTGTCTGGATCAAAAATTATAGCATTATAGTTGAATGTGCTGTCTGTAGGTAAGACTTTTTCAGAGGAGGCAGGGCAGATCTCCAGATGTGTGATCTAGAAAGGTGTATCTTCCTGCCAGGATCCTCCTTCACTCTCTGTTACCTGGATGTCACAATGTCTGCCAGGCTCTTTCTGCCTTGGAGTCAGCCAACCATAGACTGTAATGGTGAGTCAAAATACAGTACTACCTCAATTCATGAACTTAATTTTTTCCATGATTCTGGTCAGAGAATTTGTTCCATGATTCTGGCTGCAACTGAACTGCAAGCACATGTAATTCAGTTGCAACCAAAATTAAGAATTAAGTTCTGGAACCAAAGTACCAGTGTAAACCTTTCTCCTCCTTTAAATTATGTCAAGTATTGTGTCTCAGAGGAGAAAAGAGTGGCTAAGAAGACATGCGAACACCGTGTCTGCTAACATCAGTTTACGTGACCAAGTCAGCTACACGACCAAGTTCTTAGTAAAGGGAAGAGAGACACATATCATGTCCACCATAAAGTCAAAGTAAGTTATGTAGCAAAGTTCAACATTAACAAGGAAATAAAAGAGGAACTTTTTTTTAAATTTACTATAATGAGAGTAGATTTTTCCACCTAGAAGAACTGAATAACCAAAGGCAGAGAGGAACAACTGAGTGTGGTGTGGAAGGTGAGCTGAGAGGAAATAACTGACCCAAGTCAAGATGACAAGATGAGAAATTAAGAGAGTAGAGCACGATGTGCTTTGGAAAAGAGTGAACAACCAGGCTGGGGGCATAAGAGGGTGGCCAGCCAGCTAACACTCTTTCTGGAGCCCTTACTTCTTGAAAAATTAACAAACTATAAATTGGAAACAAAAAAATTCATTCCTACAAAATCTTTTCTCTGGAAAAATATCACAATTCACAAGATGTCCATCTCTACCATGGGGACTTTCAGGGCTTACTCAGCCCTGGATACACACACACACACACACACACACACACACACAGTACCACCAGGGGCCCCAGAAGGCCCTGATAGGTCACTGTAGTAGGGGTATCTGTCTTGACTTCCTAAATTAGCTTCAAAACTAGAGTCTAAGCTTTCAGAGGCCTGGGTCTGTATTTTACTTGTTTTTGCCATCTCAGAAGAGCAGGAGCTCTGTAATCACATGCAGAATAAATAACTGAAGAATAGACAATGCTAAGAGAATCCAACAGGACCATTTCTAGAATTTTTTTAAAAACTGGAAAAAGTAGGTCAGCTGGACCAGCCACAATCAAGACAGTCCTATTAATAGAAAATGCAAACATTATTTAGGGACAGGAGCGTGAAATGGGAAAGGGGAAAGACACTTGAAGGTGGATGGAAACTCAGTGTTGTGTGAAAACACAAACTTGAACAGAAATGAAATTGCTGGCAAAGTTACCTATTTGTAAAGAAATGTTGTCACAGGTAATGGCCCCAGGGAAGGCTTCCATGACAAATCACTCCACCAGCTGCCTTCTGCAGAGCCCACGTGGAGACATTACAGAAATCCTACCAGCCACATGAAGAGGGCTGCATATCAGCTACACCTGCCCTGTGCCTGGACTTGCCATACCAGGCATTTGGCAGTCCTCCTTCTGGGACAAGCACCTCCTTCCTTTCCTTCTTCAGGACTGATAATCCTGCAGCCTGGACTTAAACTCAATGAAACATACAAATTCCCTCTGCTTGATAATCCACTCAACATACTTTACTGAATTCTTGATTAGTTTTTTAACCATTTCTCAGATATCAGCTTATATATTAATGAAAGCAAGAACTAAGGTCTTCGTTTCCTATGAGCTTTGGCTTCAAAATGCAAGCATGTCATTTTGGCTGCAGCGTTCCTTATTGTGTCTAGATTTCTCCCCCAAGTCCTATGAGGTCATAGATGGGGTTTTTCAGAAATGGCAGGACCCAGAGTGTGATGCTGAGATTGCATCTATTGATTTCACTGGCATAGTTTTGAATGTGGACAATGGGAAGGCCCACCCTGAGTATAACCATAAGCACTATGCACACAAGGAGCATATAGCTTGGATAGGATATAAGAGACCGAAAAAGGGTTGATTCTTTTTCCCTAATGCTTTGTAACTTGCTCCTTGCTGCTTTGCTTCTTTCTGTCTGTGCTGTCACACCGTGAACTGTTTCTCCTCTGTGATGCCCCTCTGCCATGCCACCCTGCTGTGGAGCCAACCATCTATAGACTGGAGCCTTCACAAACTGTGAGCTACAATAAACTTTTCTTCCTCTAACTTCAGGTATTGGGTATTTTGCCTCTGCAATGAGAAAAGTAACTGAGACATATTGCTTAAGGAGATCCTCATTCACAGTCTGACACACATATACACACACACACACTTGTCCATTCATTTTCTCTGACATGAAGTCCAATCAGAGATTGCTATAAAGCAATGCCTTCCATTTGTGTGCTACTTTTGGCTTTACAAAGGATTTCTGTAACCAGTAGTTTTAAAACATTGATTTATGGGACTGCCTTCCCAAGGTGTGCAGGCACCTGCAGTTATAAGCAAAGGTCCAGTGACACAAGCAGCTTACTTCAGCCTGGAAAAGCACTGCAGGACAGCAGTGATACCTGGGCTAAACATTTCCAATCTAAGGACCTCCCCACAGCAAAGAATCCCCTAGTCCTAGATAGGGGCTGAGAAAACCTTCAGTAGCAACAAGGGGCATGGAAGTGACCAGGATTCCAATCCCAGGGCTTCCACTAGCTTGCCGTGTGAGGTAAGTCAAATTCCCTGAGCTCTGTGCAGTTTGGAGCCTGTGCCCTCTTAGTCCTGGTGTGGGAGCAACCACTGATCTCTCTACCCATCCCTCTCCTCACTCCTTAAGAATGCTGTTCCTATATCTCTTTCCACTTTGGGAGCCCAGAAGGGATTTCATGACCCCAAATTTGCTAAGAATTCCAATAACTAATATTTTTAAAACTTTTGTTTTTGTAATGGTGGGAATCCTGACCTGAGTCAGGGCTGGATGGCCAAGGGAAGGCATTTAGCCAAGACCAGGCCACAGAACTTCCGTAAGATTTTCAGCTTGAAATCAGAGACAGAGAGCTCTCTCTGTAGTTCAAGCCATAAGAGCTGTTTCGGGAGCTTTGAGACTACTTCAGCTGGATAAAAAGGCTGCCAACTCACAGAATAAGGCACACTGGAGCTCCTGGGTGTGAGAATTCCACAGGCTCAGCCCCACCTGGTGCTCCTCACTTTTGGCTACAGAAGTCAACAGATTCCTCTTCTGGCCTGTCCGGGTGTAAACTGGGTTCATTTGTAGGGATGTTTCTGTAGCCTCCCCCCACCCCCACTGCCCTTCTCACTGACCTCCCTCCAGTGCACATGCTTTCCCAGCATCCCCTACAGTGGCAATCCTGAGACACAGTCCAGACAAGGAGAAGTAAGCACAGGAGACACCTGCTGGGACTTGTCTTTCTTCCTACCATCAACAGTGGCATGTGGTCGAGAGCCATTAACCAGCTCTGGCTACCACTTTCTCTCTTATTTGGGGGTGATGTGGTTCATGCTGGAGGCACCATCATTATGCTTTTGTTCTGTGCAGGCCAAACATTCCAGTGACAATAATAAGAGTCTCCTTTCACAGGAAGAGAGGGTCCCCTCACTCCTTCTCCCCTCAGGCAGCCATCCTGCTCCCAAATAAGCCTGAGACACTGCCATCAATATACAGGACATCAGAACAGTAGAGCTATGGCACTGGGTGACATGAAAAAAAGCCTGGCTAGTCTAGTCTGCAGGTCAAACAGGGTTAGTGCAGGGAAGTGTCACGGCATAAAATGGACAAAGCAAAACATCCAGCCTGGATAATCCTCTCAAGTCTGAGAGGAAAATAGCAAGTATGATTGATGATTCCAGCACTGACCAGGAAGTGCAGCACACTTCCATCCAGCAGGCAGGGGGATGAAGGGGCAGGAGGCTCTGAGGACTGAGTTGGGCCTAGAGAGCCAACATTCTTCTGACTGGTCCTCCTGCGCAGTTCAAGACCAAATATACTGACCAGACTGCACCCTCTGGCTGCACATGGGTCCGCAAACACATCTGTCAGGAAATCTAGTGGGCTTCCACCTGCAGAATCAGGGTCCATCAGAAATTTTCACAGTCTCATCAAAGGTTAAAACTCAAAGTCATCTTAGAGGTGTCTGGTCCAACCCTTCACCCAACAAATGAGGTCTAGAGAGAGGGAAGAGTCTCCAGCACTGGATCTCAGCACAATGACAAAACCAGATCGGGAACCTGCTTCTCCTGGCTCCTTCCCTCAGGCATGCACTTTCCTCTTGTTTACCAAATTATTTGTTAAAAACACACTAAGCCAATTGTGACGACACATGCCTATAATCCCAGCACTTGAAAAGCTGAGGCAGGAGTATCACTGTGAGTTCAAGGCCAGCCTGAACTGCATAATGAAACCATGTCTCAGAAAAATTCACTGAAAGGCACTAAAACAATAATGAGCATCCCAGTCAGTGAAAAGTGTGGACATATATTACTTATCTACTGCTGTGTAACAAATTAATCCACAACTTATGGCTGAAAGCAACCATCTCCTTGTCTCTCGAAGTGTTTTGGCAGGACTGAGAGCTGCAGCACTGGGTGGCCCTAGCTCAGAGCTGCTCATGAGGTTGGAGTCAGGATGGAGACTAGAGCCTGCAGAGTGTTCTCAGTGTGGAGAAAGCAAGGAAGAGCGGAGACCCAGTGAAAGACGATGACAAACCTGGGGCCAGAAAGAGTTGGGTAAGCTCCGGGGAAGAACAGAGGCTGGGCAGGAGGTAGAGACAGAAGAGACCAGTAAGCTCCGATTTCTCTGCCCTACGGCTGCTCTCCAGAAGCCTCCTCTGACCCTTCAGGTCCCTCCCTTTTTTCCCAGGCTCTTCAAACTCACCCATCCTACCGAAGACTCTACGGAGATTGTCCCTTGGCTTCTTTCTCCAAAGGTGATGACGGATGGGGATAGATAACGACTACTAGGCTCTTACCAAGAAAATGCCAGGCCTTGTTCCATGCTATTTACAAAAGCAGAGGGACCGTTTTTTGAGATAACAACTGCCTTTTCCTTT
Organism: Petromus typicus; assembly: GCA_004026965.1. Lineage (NCBI taxonomy): Eukaryota > Metazoa > Chordata > Mammalia > Rodentia > Petromuridae > Petromus > Petromus typicus. Next base: position 25,984 of record PVIR01009006.1, on the reverse strand, counting down.
CCTGCATTTATCTTTCTTGTTCTACACGTCCCCCCTCTAATGAATCAGGATACAGGACCAGCTTTGCAAAATGAGATCAGTGAAATTTCAAATATATTTTTTTAAGCACTGAAGAAATACTAGTCCTGAGAGTATTGTAGTTTAAGGAATTAGGAGATTTAAAAATACATGAGGGATTTTAGGCTGAGAGCTTAACTTTTCTCCTCAGTGTGTGTAGGACTAAAGGATTAAGTACCTAAAGCTTCCGCTGGAAATTCAGGGTGACAGAAAGTAGAAAGTCAGCAAGAAAAGGGAAGAGCATGATGATAGCTAGCACTCACTGCTGGGGTCCCTGAGAAAGTCTCCACACCCAAAGTGTGGATGAGGTGTGGAGCCAGGCGGATAAGAGATGCCACAGGCAATAGTTCTCCAGCACTCTGCAGTACAGACCTGGACTTGAGTTGAGGCCTGACGACACTTCCCATGGTACCTGCACATCTAGGTAGCATTCGTACATCCCAGTGATGTGCTTGGGGGGGAATCTGAGCTAATTGCCCCAAAGGCCCCTAACAGCAGTCAGTATGTATTGAGTGAAGGCTAAGTGTGCACATGAACATACTGGATCTTCACCACAAGTGTGTGCAGAGACATAAACACATAATACCGCCATCCCTCCCTGGGTAAACTGACCCTCAGGCAAAGGAAAGGAAAGAGAGAAGCAGGAAGTCTGAATTTCCTAGAATATACACTGAAGTGACTACATTTAATACCAAAAAAGATAACCCTGCATTGGCAGAATTAAATTTTCTGATCCTATATGAATAGGGTTTGTCACTAAGTTATGTTTGGAAAAACAGTTTTTCTGACTTTGCTCCCTCCCATCCACACCTCTCAGCCCACGAGGACCTGGAACCTGCCATAGCCTCCTCTCTGTGTTTTCGATCCCTGCCAGCTTCTTCTGCTCCTCTGTCCTCAGCTCCTGGCAACCTGCTTTCTCCTACGCCTACACTTCCTTCACATCTCTGGGTATGTGCAGTTGGCAGAAGAGTAAAGGGAACGCCCGGGTCTGATGGCTCCAGGGTCGGTGTGATGAGACCATGGGCAGGTCACTGGACTTCTCAGGCTCGGGCTCCTCAAGTGGGGGCCACTGGTGGTGTCACCTATTGTGCACAGGTGCTGTGGTGAAGGAGACAGAAAAATAACTGAACTGGACAACTGTGAGTTAACTATGTTATTAAGCAGCTAAGGGTTAACTAGGTAACTGTGCTCTTTGAAAAATGCATCTGAGTAGCCATGACAACTTCTGTAACCTGTCACCAAAGGAGCGAAACAGTCTCAGAAAGTCCTGTCAGAACTCTCCGCTGTGCCTCTCTCCACAGCTCTGCTTTGTGTAATCTCTGCTCTCTATATTCCCAGGGAACTCCAGTGGAATGAAGCCTCATAGACATAAGAGATATCAAGTAACTAATCAAGGACAGCCAAATACTCTGCTTCTGCTTCCGTACCCTCTGCTTGCAACCCTAAAAAACTGCCAGCTTCCCATTGATATTTGGGGCCTGAATTCTTTGGGAAGAGATCCTAGTTAGGGCCACCAAGGTAAATAAAGTCATTTACTGCCTCCAAACCCCTGGTATTCTGCAACAGTGAGGCTTATGAGAAATAACATAAGTGTCAGAGTTTACCGCCTGTGAATCAGACACTGTTCTATGCTCCTTCTTCTGTGACTTACTCACAAGCCAGACTTCAGAACAATTCAATAAAGGAATTCTTCTGCTTGGGGTACTCCTGAATATTCAACAATCCACTAGTGCGAAAGGACATGACCGACTCCAGCGCAGTCCCTCCCAAGCTGCTCAGAAGCAGCAGCAGGCTTATGGGAAAGGACACCTGACCATTCTGGGACAGGACAGGACCTGCCCTTTTAATTCTCCCACCTACCCTGAAGTTAAGACAGCTGAGAATCTTAATTTCCTTTTCTCTACACACAGAGATATAAGAACAAGATACTAACAACCTCGACTAAGAGTAAATACAAAACGCAAATATAGAAATGAGTATTCCCCCTGGGTCTCATGTACCCAGCCACCTAGTCAGAATAAAGGACTGGTATCTGATAATTATAGTTACTATTACCATATATATAATGGTGTACTTAAGATTGGCCCTGGGAGACACATCTAGATGACACCAACTGTGCAAAAGCCTCTGCCGTAGAGTGTCATCATGAGAAGCGTGTGGCTCTAAGTACTTTGGAGGCTCCTTTCTCCAGGTTCACTAGCAGGCAGCGTGTGCTCTCCACAGCCACTGGTCCACACAAGGGCAGCTATCAGGCCAACCGTTTGTTTGTCTGCAGCAGTATGAAGGCTGACTTGAGTCATTTTGCACGCAATTACTTTGCAGTAAATTTGCCGGATGGTTCTTGTCCTGCGGTATTGATCCAGCATCTCACCTTGAGCTTGTTTATTGACACATCAAATTCAAAAGTCAGGCCCGCTCGATTGACCACTTCCCAATTAGGGCATTTATATGATGTCACCGAGGCTCCTTGTCATGTTCCGATGAGAGCCATTTGTCCCCCCAACCATTGCGGCAGCCCAATCGCCTGCAACCAAGTTGCCACTTTTCTCTGACCTTTCTGGAGACAGATGGCAGTCCATAAAATACATCATTAGCAACCTGTCATTTTATCTTGCCTCACGTGAAAGGTGCTTCCTTCAACAAAAGATTCTGCAATTGAATTTTCCCTGGGGGAACTTACAACTACTTCTCGGCTGGGGCAGTGAAAGAGGGAACGCAGAGCTTCATCCCGTGAGGATAGCACTCAGCGCCCTGTGGGAAGCAGCAGTTTTTTTTTTTTCTTTTTGAGACAGGGTCTCTTTGTCGTTCAGGCTGGCACTGAACTCACTTTGCAGCCCAGGTGAGCCTGGAACTCACAGCAGTCCTCCTGCCTCTGCCTTCCAAGTGCTGGGATTACAGGTGTGAGCCACCACACCCGGCACTGTGGTATGTGGTACTGATTGCTGGTGGGCCTGAGTCACCAATGCCCGGCATTGCTGTATGTGGTTACCAGGAATTGAACTCAGGACCTTGCACTAGCAAGGCAGGCAGTAGAACCACTGAGCTAAATCCCTGGCCCAGGGGAGCAGACTTTTGAACAGCAACGTGGAGCAGGTTTCTAGGAAGAGCTGAGATGAAACGCATGTCAAGGACACCCCAAGTTTCAGAGTCATGCCAGGATTACAGGAACATTCAGAGAAGGGTCCTGGGTGAAGTTTCTGCTATTGTGCCTTCCTGTGCTGGGAGTGTGCACAGTGTGGATGGAGAAGAGTGAGTGTGGAAGGCAGAATGCTCAGTTTGTTTGCTCTAAGGACTGTGCTCAGGTCAGGCATCACATCCTTCCCATGGCAGATAGTGTTTTACCCCATTTCTGGGACAGTCTTACTTGTCAGGGGGTGTGGAGGCAAATGCTGGCCTCCTGCTTCCTAAAGCAAGGATAGGAGAGAGAGGCCATGCGGTGCATGAGGGCTGTAACAAGATGGGCTTTTCATGCCATTGTATCCTCAGGACCACCATTCCTGGGCCAGAAAAGGCTCCTGAGAGTGACGACTGAATATTGATGGATACCTCAATTTAATCCAGAATGGTATACTTTAGTTAAAATGTTAAACAGGTATTTTTACCACTAGCACTGGTAATTTGCTTGGAATCTCGGGGACCATTCACATTATGCAGATAAGAAACATGGAAGTCTGAGAAACTCCTGGTAGAAAGAGCCAGGGCTGAGACCCGAGCCCAGACCTCTGGACCTTCAGTCAGACTGAGTCTGGGACAGTAGCAGCGATGCGTGATGCTCTGGACAGGAGACTGCGGCAGGTGGTCTTGTGAGCAGGGCAGTGGAGAAGGCAGGACACAGAATGTTTGTGCAGCACACTGAGGTCCAAGAGGCCAGCAGTGCAGACCTGGGGGTCCTGGTCACCACAGGGCCCTCCTGGCTGCCAAAGGGACCAATGGCACAGCTCCCTATCACCCAGTCACAGCACTCAGATTGGGAATCTGGTTCATGAATGACAGTGGGAATGGGAGAAACCGACTGCACTGCAGGTCCTTACCTTACCTAAGGAGGAGCCAGCAGTAGTCAGAGATGCCCCTGTGTTGAGGCTCTGCCCTCCCGCTGGACACTCTCTCTCATTCCCTTCGCTTTTTCAGGAAGCTGCCAACTCTCTTATCAGCATGGGATCTGAAGATCCCACTCGATTCTCTGTTTTGAACATTGAGAGTGCTCTTATAATCTTAAAGACCTATGCTGATGTCCTCTGTAACTAAGCCCTTTGTATAAATCACTCTACATGAAGGTCAATTCTTTATTATACTTTATCTTACCATAATATGAGTCAGATCCAATTTGGAACAAGTCTCACCCTCCTGGGAATAGAGAAAGAATGAGGAGGGTCTTCACTGACAGTATTTAAAATTGATTTTATTGCTACATTTTATATACACATTATGATCACAATCAACATTGAGAATTTGTAAGAGTACATGATCATATTAATTTTCATTTTTTCCCATTCTCCTGACTTCCTTACATCCCCTGCTGATCTCATCTGACTTTTTTTTTTTTTTTGAGACAGGGTCTCGCTCTGTAGTTCAGGCTGACCTTGAGCTCAGCCTCAAACTCATATCACAGCAATCCTCCTTCCTCTGCCTCCTGAGTGCTGAGATTTACAGGTGTGAGCCACCACACCTGGCACTGTGGTATGTGGTACTGATTGCTGCTGGCTATGAGTCTCCACACCCAGAATGGTATGTGGTTACCAGGGATTGAACCCGCACCCTTGCTCTTGCAAGACCGGTGCCAGAACCACTGAGCTAAATCCCCGGCCCTTCATCTGACATTTTGATAGATTGATCTGCTTGTCATTAAAAGACACATTCTCTTTGAGACACTTGTAATTCAGCATGAGTCTTCATTTTTTTTTTCCTTTTTGGCAGAGCCATTAAAAGGGAAACATCAAAAATGCATTGAACACAGTACTTACCCACAAAAAGACTAGCATCTACTTAGGAAAATGAATGACAAAGCAAAACAAAAAAACAAACAAACAAAAAAACAATGTATGAAAATATTTGTCCATCCAAATCCAAATCCTTGGCCTAGTTCAATACACTTCAATTCAATAAGCATTCCTACTGAGCATCCACCATGTGCTAACTGTGTGAGGGACCCAGACCTGAGTCAGACACCATGCTTGTCTTGGGACAGGAGGAATAGTCAGAGTTCTGTACTAACTCTGTCTGCCCTGGTGCTGTGCTGGGACCACAACCTTGATTGAGAAAGCTAAAAGCTAACACCTGGAGCCCAGGGTCTGGCAAGCAGCAAACACATACATGGGAAAGGAAATCCACACAGCTGGCAAGTACAGGACTGGTCAGGTGACACATAGTGCAGGCCTGGGCGGGAAGTAGTCAGGATAAACTCATGTGAGTTGTGATGTTGTCTGAGTCATTTTCTTTATTGCTGGGACAAAATACCTGGCATCTACAGCTTAAAGGAGGGGAAGTTTATGTTGGCTCATGGCCATGCCTGATTGATTGGCTCCAAGTAGAAATGGCATGATGGAAGAGCCTGGGTAACAAGCTGCTTTTCCATGTCAGCCAGGAAGCAGAGACTAAAGAGACGGGTTGAGGAGGCAGATACCCTCTTCCAGTTCACACCCACAGTTACCCACCCCTTCCAACAGGCCCCACCTCCCAACTGCACCCTCACTGTGGATTCATTAGGTTATTGATCCACTGATGAGGACAGAACCTCTATAATCCAATCACCTTCCACACCCATGAGAAGTGACAAGATGGCACTTTATGTCTAAAATATAGGAGACCCAGAGGGTTTTCTAAATTTTAAACAGGGTCTTCAAGAAGCAGACAGAGAATGATGAATGAAAGCCAAACAGATGGGGACAGTGACAATGCAAGGCTGAACTCCTACTTAGCTCCAGTTGGCTCTGGGCCTAAGGGCATATTGCCAATAATCCTAACCTTTCAAAGACAGTCTCAAACCAAGATTTTCGAGGACAGTTTCCTACTGTTAAAATATTAGTGACAAATTCAAGATTTAAAAATACAACACTGAACAAAATGCTCTGCAGCTGTTCATTTTCACCTCTCACATTACCATTCATAGAACATGGCTGCTGAAATTATCACCTCCTTCTGGCAACATAGCCAAATTGCAGGTTCCACTCTGTCAGGACCACAGACTTCTCTTGTCAGAGAACCCCAGGATAGAATAGACATTGCTGAACCTATTAAAGTGGAAAAATTGTTGCCTGGGAGCTAAAGTGGAGGCAGAAAATTAAGAACAGCTGAGTGGAATGTGTTAAAGGGCAAACTTCTCCAGTGTCCCAGTTTGGTACAGGACTGAGCCAGGCTTCGTGATAAGGAGTTAGTCAGCCTGCAGTTGACCTTGGATTGAAGACTTGACTGTGATGCCTCAGCGTGCAAGTGGCTGCATTGCTGACTGATTTATAAAACCACCTGTAACCAAAGCAGCCAGTCTCCTATCAACAGAAGGCCAGTCCTGGGAGAGCCACTCTGTGGATTTCTGCCCTCAGCCTATCCCTATTCTCCTGCAGCACAGATAATGCTAGGCCTATGTGGCTCTGGCCCTGCCTCAAGGACAAACTGTTCAAAGCAGAGCAGAAAGCTCTGCATCAGGATTTCCTGAACTTTCCAGCTGAAGGGTCCTTAAACTCACCACCCTAAATCTCTCCTTCATCATCCCTTTGGATGTTGATTCATTCATCTGTCTGCTTTTCTTTCATTCTCAGGAGAAACTATTACTAAATAGTAGAAGGTGTTTTCTTCAGGTAGAGATTTCATAAAGCACAGAAAGCACACCAGGGCTAAGGCAGTTAAAGGAGGCCGAGAGTCCACTGAAGGGAAATGGGCCTGTAGCAGTACAGAGGACAAGGGTGCTAGAGACCAGCATCACTAATTATTCTCCACCCTAAGACTAGTGCTAGCAGCTGAATGTTAGTCTTCTCCGACTCCTAGTAAGATCTTACATCTCATCATCCTGCCTTGGAGACCCTTTTAAAGGCCTCAACTCACAGCAATGGTGCTATGAGGCCCTCAGTGTGCAAAACCCTGTGCCACATGATCAGCATGGGCTCTGTGTCAGGTGTTTGCTAGACTGACAGAGTCTTGCTCCTTTCTTTCACTTGCACCTTTCCTCCAGTTAGGAATACCGGTGATGGCTGGAGCAGTACTATAGCTCTTCAAGGAAACTTTTGCTGTAACTCACATCATCATCTACCCCCAGACTTCCTGTTTATAACCACTGGAATATTGTAGCCACCACACTTGGATTTTCTGCCTATTGCATTTAAGCTTAATCCCCACTTGGTTCTAGTGGTTAGTGCCCTGCTACACACTCAGTAAGTACCTATGATCTTTTTCACACTGTATGAGCTAGATCTTTGCCTAAGTGTCTCTGTCAGGGACACAGAGAGAATTATGACATAGTAGTTTCGTCACACTGCCATCCTTTAACTGTGTGAGCTTCACGGTCCTTTTATCTAGTGGTATTCAGTTTGTCATGTGGATGTCGGGCCAGGAGATCTGTGAAGTCCTCCCAACTCTGACCATCCATAGATTCAGGACAGTCCCTGGGACACCCACCTCTATTGAATGGCTTCCACATGCTCTACTCCCCAGGGCCACTCCAGCCCTTCTCCAATTTCTCCATCCCTGCTCTGCCTCTGGCAAGTTTCCCCCAAGATCCTGAAAACTTGCCAGAGAAAGGCACTGTCCAAATCAAAGTCTCCTCTATTTCAGTTAACTTTGCCATTCCAAAGTATACCAAGATTCATGTAAAGCCTAATAAAAATCAAAAAGTCACTAAATAGTTTTAGCAACTATCATGTTAAGGAAGCGTGAATACTTTATTAAGGCCTGATAAGTAAATTTCCCTTTCTCTTAAATCATGTTAAAACATACACAGGCATCAATACTTTTGTGTGCTGCTGCTCCAGGGCATTCTTCACAAGTTGTGATAACATCACCTATTAACTAGTTTTCAATCATTGCACCAGGTCTCTGTGCATCTTGGAATAATTTGCTTTGCAATGCAACCATAATGAATCATTTATTCATCATTATTGAAGTATTTATAAACACTGCTTTAATTTAGCCCCTTGTTTCCTCTGCTTCCTCAAAGTATATTGACCCAAAATAGGAATGCTTAGGGCAGTGCTTCTATTTTGCTTCACTGTTTTATTTTAATAGAGTGGTGGAAACATGAGGCCTCTCAGTCCACAGTATGACCCCAGCCCCAGTACTTCCTGCTCCTGAGCTTCTGGGTTTTCCTACCTGTCCCCCTGAGCTGGTGCTACCTATGTGTTAACTAAGTCAGAAGAGAAATTTGTCTCACTTAATTTTCTCAGTGATATTGTCTAACACTTACATGGCACTTTTAAGATGCCAAGCTATCCCCTAAGAGTTTTGTCCATATTAACTCAATCTTTACAACAACCTTACAGTTAGTGCTAGTATGTTTCCTATTTAAAGAGGCTGGAAGCACCGAAAGTGAATGACCTAAAGTTTCACAGCTAGGAAATAGCAAAGCTGTGATTCTGGTCCAAGTAGTCTAGTTTTAGGGGCCACAAGCATACCCACATCCTGCCTCTTGACAGTTATTTGACATAAGCATTATTTTTAGCCCTGCTTGTAGAGGAAAAAACTGCAACATACAGAAAGTGACTTTTTCAGGTTGTCAGAGCTACTGAGTAGCAGAATAAAGATTTCCACTTATCTGGTCTAACTATTCTCTTCTCCGATATTCTGGGATTGAGGACACCAAACCTGGATTTCTCAACATGGACCTCTTCGTGCATATGCCCTGTCCATCCTCACATCCAAGTCTTTATCTCTACTATCACTTCCTCCAGCACAAACCAGAGTAGAAAGGAAAGCAAGGTTTGATGTACAGAGATAGACTTTAGCTAAATTCTCAGCTGGAAAATAGTAATAAGAAAATTTGATGAATATTCTAATTAATAAGGTTCTCAGACCAAAGATGGCAGAACTTCAACAAACTAGAAAATCTTCTTAAAGAATTCTGAGGCCCTTCAAGGACTTACTAAAGGGCAACACAGAAAGAGAGGAACAGCAAAAGGGACAAGAAAATCTCAGCAATCTTTCTCCTGAGGTGGACTCTTCTTTAAAAGAATGCTGCTAATGCTAACAAGAAAACATTAAACCTCATATAACACCTAGCTGAGTGGCAGTCCATCACTCCAAAATGAAATATCTTTGTTGGTTACTGAAAACATGGAGAGGCACCAATGAGATTGAGACTTTTGATATGTGTGAATGTTGAGCCAATGTGAAAAGTTTAAACAGTAAAAGTAGCCAACAATGAGGTATTGAACACTAGAATATCTTTTAAGGCTCCTCAGATCATCAAGTCATCACCGCATTTTTGTAGCTGTCTGACCTCGTACAGGCCAAAGACAACTTCCCCAAGCAATATTCTACTGTGGCAATGGACTCATCGCCTTCATCCAATTTATCCTTTTAACAAACACAACCTAAGTGAACACCAAATGTTTTGTGCTATGGTCATAGTAAGTATAAAGACACAAATAAGACTTAGTCCTGACCCCAACTTTGAAGAAAAGATAGGTGAGTTATACTTAGATGAAAACTATAAAGTTTCAATACAGCTCACTAACCCCTCTTTATTAATACAGGTTATTCTAGGAGCTAAAGGTTTCCTTGATCCTGAGACAAAGACATGCATATACTAGCAGGCAGAGGAGATGGAATGTCTTGTATCACACAGTGGTTCCCACCTTACACTCCTACTTAGGGTCTCCAGGTTTAGCTCTTGAGTCCCTTGGACTGGGAAATGTGTACTGTTTGCCACTTTCACATACGAGCATCATTTAATGTATCTACACAAATAAAAGTAGATAGCAAACCAGTGTCATCCTGTTTGCTATTATTAGATTTATGACATATCAAGTTTGAATAGCATGTCCAAGCTTACAATGGAGGCAACATAGAATCCATTTTTCAAGCCCATCAGTGACTCAGGCCACCTCCTTCTCCCTGAGGGAACTGGGAAAGCAATTTCATGAAACCCTCATACCAAGAAAAGACCTCACTGAATCTCCACATTCAACTTTGCTTCTGTCACTGTTTTCCCCAAGTCCCCCGAAATACTGAAATAGTGTAAGTGCTACTTACCAGTATCTGATAGACACCAATTAACCTTTATGCAAGTTTGCTGCTGCTATGCATAAGTCCTAGCTTTATTCCTGGGTCTAAATTGTTAATTCCTTATAAACAACTATCACCACACTGCTTGCTGCTCAGCTGAGGTAGCCACCTCTAATTTAGGCTTTCTCCACCCACCTTTTGTGCTTTTCTTTATCTGGATATGAGAACCTTACCCTGTTTTCCCTTCCTCCCACCAGCAAATTAAACTGTTCAGTTGCCCCTAGCTTTTCCTAATAATGGAGGCAACTTGGACTTGACCCATTAAGGAGAAAGCCCAGAAAGACTTGCCACAATACCCAGCCAGTCTCATTTTGATAATTGATTGGCAAGACAAGCATTTGGTTTCAAAATAACCTTAGTCAGGTTTCCATTTTGCAGCAGACCCCAAATTAAAAATCACCTCCAGGGGATAATTCTTTTGCAAATAACATGAACTGGGCTATTTCTGTTTTTGTCAGGCACACTGTCACTCCAGGCTGGTGTCTCATATGTTATTCTGCCTATGTGAGAAAGGCCCATAATAAGATCATTGGTAACAAAAGAGATGGCATGAAAGGAGGGTATCAATTTACAACAATATGATAAGGTGAAAAACATATTCTAATTATCCAAAAGCGGAAACTCTCTTTAGATGGGAGGAAATTACAAAAGAGAGTCCCTCGATCTGGGTCTTTTAGTCACTGGCAGGACAGGCAGCATTTGGAACACTATGTTGAGCTGTGGTCAGCCTTAAGCTAGGCTAGACTCACCCAAGAAGCACAGACCCCGAGCTCCTAAAAATGATGGGGCAACTGGTCTCGGTGAGCTGTGGCCAGAGAACTTAGAGCTGGGAAAATGGATCATTCCTCTTTACCGTGTAAGTCAGCTTTCTCACACTGTGACAGAATATCTAGTAAAAACAACTTGTAGGAAGAAAGATGGTTTCAGATCTTTTTGTTCATGGTTGTTTGGCCCCATCACTTTGGCCCTATGATGAAGCCCAATAGCGTGTCAGAGAGCATATGGTGAAGCAAAGCTGCTCACTTCAAAACAGCTGGGAAGCAGAGGTGGGGCAAGAAAGAGGGAAGAGTCAGGGACAGAATATGTCCTCCATGACATGCCTCAGTGACCCACTTCCCCCAACTAGGCTCCACTTCCTGCAGTGTCTAACATCCCAAGAGTCCCAAAAGCTGAGGACCAAGCTTTCTATATATGAGTCTTGGGAGATATTCCAGATCCAAGCTATAACTCTTAACACTAAAGACTGACCTCAAATGTCCCCTCTTCTGAAAAACGTTTGCAATTTTCAGCAAAGAGTTCCCCTCCACACACTTCCCATCACATGCTATGTACTAGCACAGTCCCTCAACTGCTTATTGACTTGAGTCTCTCCAACTACAGTTCAAGTTCTTCAACATCTGAGAGCACATCTTGCTACTCTTTTAATCACTAAAAGCTATCCCAGTGCCTGGCACATGGTGGCATTTGCTGAATGAATTTATATATCAAAACATACAGACCTATGGGATGAAACAAGAACTGAATTAAAAATAACTAATCACTCAGAAATCAACCTATTTTAATCATTGGTTATTTTTTCAACATGATTTTCTTTGGTATCTACCCTTTCCCTAGGTACTTAGAGATGATAGGAAGAAAGGACAAAAATTCCTGTTTTAAAGAAACTTAAAAATCCAATTTGAGAAAAAATATGAGAATTAAGTCATGTCATGAACTGGTACAATTCTCAGTGTTGATTATGATCATAATATGTATATAAAATGTACAAAAAATCAACTTAAAGAGAAAGAAAACCCAATCTTTACATTCATATCAGAGAATGGTCAAAAATAGTCTGCATTGGAATTTTATGGCACAGTAGAGTGGTTGTGCTGGAATACTGAGTTGGGAGTTTTAAAAACTTCTTCTGTTATGATCCTACCCCTGAGTCATCATGTGACTCTGGAGAGATCCTTCTACCTCTTGGGACCTCAGTTTCATGATATTCATGTCAAAGAGTTGAAACACTACTGAGAAAATTGACTACTCAAATGAAAGAAAATAAATCTCTACCTCAACATATAAGAGAAATAAATCCCATGTGGATTAAATATCAAAATTTGCATTAGCAGAACTCCATAAGAAAGAAAAACTTTAAATACATATCTTTTGATGTCCATCCACAAATAATTTAACAAAGTCTGAAAAGAAAATCTCCTAAAAGGACATGTGATGAGTTGAACTTTCCTAAAATGAACACCGACTCACACTCTAAGCAAAGTGAGAGGTGAACAAGCTAACACACAGACACAGAACTCCATGAAGTGTGTTATGAAAAACCAGAGCACAGCAGACACCCACGAACTTTTATAAAACTTAAAAAATACAGTTGAATAGCAAGATGTTCAAAAGATATGAAACACAATTTTCAAAACAGGACTGGTACTACTGAGAACATATCTAATCTAACTAATAATGAGGAAAACTTTAATATAAAATGAGATGCCTGTTCATATCTCAAACTGGACAACAATTAAAGATGTGCTGTTATGAAGACTCTTCCACTCTTGTAATAGGGATATAAACAATCACAGCTATTTCGACGATAACTGCTAAAGCAAACACCACTGGCTGCAAACAAAATCCTAGGAGGGGAGGGTACAGGTGAGGCTGAACTAGAGGGTCAGGCAAACAGCTGATGTTTCAAAAGTGAACCAGCTGTGCACACATGGATAAGGCCGGCCTTGCCAGGTCATTGTGACCAGTGCCCCTTGTTTCCTGCCTGCTCCTTACACAGAGCCCTCCCTGTTGCCAGGGTTAGAGGAAGACATACTGTTCCTGTACAGTAATGCCCCCAGAGGAGTTTGGGAGCTTATGCTGCTGATATTAAAATGAAATCTAAACCATAGAGATCTCCTTTAGCAGAGCAGCTGCCCCTCACTGAAATGTCTCTGTGGCCGAGCCTCCCTCTCAGCCACATACCCCTCATGCTGCCCTGTGAGGCAAGAACTGTTAGCATTCTTCTTTCACAGATGAAGGAACTGAAGCACAGGAAAGAGAAGTTCTGCAGAGCTCATGGGTGGGGTCCCAGTTGGAGCCCAGGCTCTGCTGCAGGACCACTGCACATAACCATTAGGCAACACTGCTGGGACCCTCAAGGACACCTGTCCACTAATTTTGTTAATCCCTGATCCCTGCTCCTCAGTCTGGCCTCATCACCATTTCACTGACCTCTCTGCCCTGCAAGATCCTCAAAGCTGCTCCTTCTTTCCCTCCTCCCCGACTCTTCCTTTCCACTAAAAGGGAGAAGCTGTACTAGAAAAAAGTATCAGAGGAAGTGACAAAGGAACCTGACCCAGGTCAGAGCTCTTATAGTTTGAGGCCTTAGCCCCCAGGATTCCACCATCTCCCTCATATTGTACAGAGAGGCAGGACATAGAGACCTCTGTGGAAATAGGTGCCAGGGCCATATCCTTTGGGGCCACCCCCACAACACTGGGGTATCCAGACACAGATTGCCTTGCCTCACTCACTCCTGCTCCAGATCAGCATCCCCCACCCCAGCCAGAGCCTCTTCAAACCATTGTTTATGACCAGGTGACATGTTTTCCTCCAGCACTGATGACAGATATCAAACTGGAAAAATGATGGACTGCATATCGTGGACAAAGTGCTGACTTTCTTCAACCAGAAATTGTATCTGTGGAAGCAGCAGTGGCGAAGCCCTCTCACACAGCTTGTACACACACAAGCTTGTGCACAATTGCTCTCACACTTCTGCATGCACAACTTCACTCATGCTCACTGCTCCCATGCTGCATAGATGAAACCCAGGGAGTAAGTCTTGGCTCAGGAAGAAAGGATGTGCCTGTCAGCTCCTCTCCCTCTCCTCCTCCTTCTCTCTCCTCTTCCCCCTCCCCCCTCCCCCTTCCTCTCCCTCCACATCCTCCTCCCTCTCCCTCTCTTTCTGGAAGACAAGGAATAGCAGCAGTCATGCCTTCCACATGGGTTGGGTCCTACAGTTTGCAAAACCACTTTCACATTTGCCAGATCAGCAGATATACAGTAGTTCAGTACTGGAGCTGGGTGTTCACTGTTAGTCTGGGACACAGTGAGCAGGCTACTGGACTTCTCTGTGCTTCTGCTTCCTCTTCTGTGTAATGGGGCTAATAATAGCACATGATGAGAGCCAGAGCCATTGAGCAGTTCAGAAGAGCCCCTTGAAAGCACCAAACAGACCATCAGCTCTGCCTCCACTGGCCTCAGCAGCTACTGGCTGCAGTTTCCTAACTGCCTGTGCTTGAAATTGATCATCCTCCATAGCTGGCATCCTTCTGAGCCACCACAGTGAACCCATGTGCAAAATCATGCCAGTCTTGGAAGGAGACAATAACATGTCACAGATTCTCATGTCACAGTCATGGCCACCACAGGTCCGAGATCCAACCTGTGCCTGATATTTGCCATCTTACCAATTAACTTAATTCTCCACAGAATCTTCAGTGTGTCATAAAGACCACTGTGATACAAACCATGCCACATTGCAGAGCTGCCAAGAACCCATGGCTCTTTCAAAACAGCCAGTGAGAGTGTGGAATACGCAAAGTTAGTGCGGAGTGTCCAGCATGTGCCCATTCGGTCCAGCATTCATTCATCAGATTCAGTTGGCATCCCCTAAACATCTGTTACCCACTAGCTCCAGGACAAAGAGTCCAGGAGGCCCAGAGAGAGAAGACATGTTCAGTGGGATCTAGACATAGATAAAAGAAAAAAATCCCAAAAACTTACTGTAACACTGTGGACTGTACTGTCAAGGGCAGTCCGTGGTCATCAGTGGTCTTGTTTTTCCTATGTATCCATTATGGAGATATCATCCTGCTCCGATGGAATTTCTCTCTTTTTTATTGGTAGTCATTTGGACAAATTCTTAGGATGTCCAAAGTGAATGTAACTTTGGAGAGCTTACATTCCTTCCATCTTTAGGCAAATTCTAAGCTAACATGTAAAATCCCCAAGGAAGATGCCACTGGGTCAGCATGGGAGTGGGGCAGGGGCAAACCCAGCCTCCTTGGTCCCTTTGCACATGGTGTTTCCTGACTTCCTTTCAAGACTTTGGGAAGCACTTCTCAAGATATATCCTTAGGGGGCCCGGGGTTTAGCTCAGTGGTTCCGGCGCCTGTCTTGCAAGCGCAAGGGCCTGATCCACAGTAACCACACACAATACTGGGTGTGGAGACTCACGCCCAGCAGCAATCAGTACCACATACCACAGTGCCAGGTGTGGTGGCTCACGCCTGTAATCCCAGCACTCAGGATGCAGAGGCAGGAGGATTGCTGTGATGTGAGTTTGAGGCTGAGCTCAGGGCCAGTCTGAACTACAAAGAGAGACTCTGTCTCAAAAAACCTAAAAAAAATAAAATAAAATAGATATATCCTCAGGGTTGGGTTCAACCACAAACAACAAAAGTTTAAGCGCAATAATTTATACAGGAGGGTGTTTTTCTTTATCACATAAAATTCAGAAGTGCGGGGTCCACAGTCATCTTTCTGCACACTTCTAGGCCTCCCCTCCACATTCTCATGGTTAGAGATGGTAGCATTTGACTCCAGGGAGCTGGTGGAGAAAATCTACAGAAGAAAGGCTCCAGGCCAGGGATATAGCTCAGTGGTTCCGGTGCCTGTCTTGCAAGAGCAAGGACCCGGGTTTGATCTCCAGTAACCACATAACAATACTGGGTGTGAAGACTCACCCCAGCAGCAATCAGTACCACAAACCACAGTGCCAGGCGTGGTGGCTCATGTCTGTAATCCCAGCACTCGGGAGGCAGAGGCAGGAGGATTGCTGTGATGTGAGTTGGAGGCTGAGCTCAGGGCCAGCCTGAACCACAAAGCGAGACCCTGTCTCAAAAAAAAAAAAGGCTCCAGGAATGGTCCACGAACTAGCCCCTTAATTCTTATTGACTATAATTAGTTACTTAGCCAAATACAGTTGCATGGGTTAATGGGAAGTGTAGTTTGTCTTCTGAAGGGTCATGAGCTCAGCTACAAGCTTTATGATTATCACAGTCAGAAATGAGTAGTCAATGCCCTACTAGTTCAATCCTCCACCTTGTTTTGAGACAGGATCTTGTTATGTAGCGCAGGCTAGCTTTGAACTCATTATGTAGCCCAGCCTGGCCTTGAACTCACAACAATCCTACAACTTCAGCCTCCTGACTGCTGGGATTACAGGCGTGCACCACTGTATCCAGCTAATCCTTTGCTTTATAAGTGACTAAAACAAGATGTTATAGTGATAATAAGATCCCACCAGAGGGTCTGAGTTAGACAAAATGAAAATATTTATCCCAGTGGGGAGAAAGGTATGTCAGCCAACACTTATAATATGACAAACAATCAATGATAAAAGCTAAGTACAATACAGGGCTGGATGTGTCAATACATGTTTTGTTTTAAAAACAACAAGAAGAAGAGCAGAAGTAGTGACACAAAGTATCCAAGTCTGTGTATGAGGGATCTAAAAGAGGTCACCAAGAGAGAGTGCCAGCTGAGGATTACTAGTGAGAAGACATCTGCTGAGTGGGAAAGGTAGGGGAGAGAAACCTAGAAGGAGAGAACCACATGTGCCAAGTTCCAGAGGCAGGACAAGGTAGCATCTTTGGAAGCTAAAAACAGATACAATGTTACCAGAACATAAAATGAAAGAAGATAGCATGTTTAATTCCATATGTCCTTTTAGAAGATATTGTCAGATAAGATGAACATTTAAACGGGTGAACTTTGGATAAGTTAAATTGACTCTTTTCATGTGAGTGGGCCTCATCATCAACTGAAGTCATGAATACAAGAAAAATGCCAGTTTTCTCAAGCAAGAGGGAATTCTCCAACAAACTGCTTTCAAGCTGTATCTGCATCACTGATTTTCCTGGGTCTCCTGGTTGCCAGCCTACACCACAAATTTTGGACACTACCAGCTTCCGTAATGGTGTCAGTCAATTCATTACAATAAATCTCAGGTAGATGATAGGTCAGTAGACAGATACATAGATAGATAGATAGATAGATAGATAGATAGATAGATAGATAGGCAGACAAACAGACAGACAGACAGCAGACAGATATTCTATTGGTTCTGTTTCTTCAGAAAACCCTGGAAAATGCAAGGTTGAATGGAAGAAAAGGGCAGACTGGCAGGGACAAAACTGTGGAATAGCCTATATGACATTCAAAGCCATTTTAATTCATCCTGTAGTAAATTAGGAGTCATCACAAGCCTCTGAGCATGAAGGAGCCTGGCTTGCATGTTCAACCACATTTTAAGGATGTGGTGGATAAGGCAGACTAATGTGCATGGTAGATAAGCACAGTTCTAGGGTGTCTGAGTGTGTTCAGGCCAGTGGCAGGAAGACAGGACAGGATGATTTGATGTACAAGTGTTAGAAAGGGAATAGAAGCAAGGAAATCTCCTGGGCCGCCAGCCTGTGAAGCTATGTAAGCACAGGGACTGATTCTTTTATGTCCTTCCTTGCAATTCCAGCATTAGCATGGTGACTGACACAAGGTCTGTTTACTTCTATGTTGAATTAAGAATAACAGATATAAAAAGACATAGACTTTGACAAAGTAGGGCTATGGATTCATAATAACACTGCACCAAGTGGGTCCTTAATTCAGTTCAGATACTTATTGAATGAATGAATGGCCCAGCTCATTAGACAAAGCCCTGCTCCCAGCACTGGCCCAGCATTCCCTGCAGCCAGGTGAGGCACATGGGCAGGTGAACCATTCCCAGTACGCAAGAGATAAAGAGTGGCTGTCAGATTTCAGCGTATGCATCATTCTCATCCTTTCTCCCAAACATCCTCTCTCAGCTAATAGACTATGAAATTCCACTGTTTAGAGATTAACATCCATAAGGTTTAAGTCTCAGTATAAATAAATAACTCAAAGTTAGACATTAAGACATTCTAAGTTATGTAGGACCAAGTGTTGTGGCTCCTCGGAGAGCAGGGAGGGATGAAGGGAGGTGAGGCAGGAGTGGAACATATTTGAGAGGGAAACAGAGTCAAGGACGGCAAGCTGAGAGTTCCCCAGCCCAGTGGCACACCTTGACAGTTTTGTTGGTGAGCCATCCTTGCAGAGGGAAAAACCAAACAAGGAGGGACAGCTGAAGTCTACCAAAATATCTGTGGCCTTCTGGAAGGGAACCCAAGCACTAAGATTAAATCCAGTGACTAAGCCTGGTGGCAGGCTCTTACTGTTGACACATGGGGACCTTTTCATACCATGTTTTAAATATATTTCTGCCCAGAAGAGGCATTTGACAAGCTCAGGAAGACCTAATGGAAAACAGCAGCTAATACTGCAAGTCAGCAAAGCTTGTCAACCCAGGCGCCATCATCTCTCACCTCCTCTTTCATTTTTATAGAAATGGCTCAGAAACTGAGAAGAGAAATTTTAAAAGCCAAACAAAAAATCAATACTGTGGGATATAACCCAGCTTAATACAAAAACCGGACAGGGCTTCTCTGTCTCGTGCCTCGGCAGCACCATCAATCACACTCCTGGAATGGATTTGGGAGGCCACCTTCACTCAGAACTGGCAGGATCTGTTTTAGTTAAAATACCCATGGAGAGCAGGGTTTAGGTAGAGTAGAGCCTGAGGCAGGTGAGAAGGGAGGATGTACAGACCCCAGCTCCCTCTGCTCCATCTCCGACTCTGCAGCCTCCAGGCCAAGACAGTAGACAATGAGGATAGACAGAGACAGCTATGAGCGCAAAGTTAGACTGACAGGAAGGGCCTTTAGAGTAGGAAGTGCATTTCAGACTTACTGGAGCCTGGTCATGTGCTCAGGTTCACATCAGGGCCCCACATCCATAGGACCAAGATCCATGAGTACCAGATTCAAGCAGCCAGGTGTGGCAGGTGTGATCAGAGCATCCTGAAGGCAGCCCATTCCCCAGCGGTCCACAGTGGGCACTGTCCAGCGCACTCTTCCCTGACTGCTCCCACTTCCTATTCTGAGAACCCCACTGAGCTGGATCAGACACCTATCTACGGCCTGAGATGAGAAGCATCTGGGACAAGAGTCTCTTCCTTCTCACTCTGTTTTTCTCAGCGCTGTTGCCTTTTCCTCCACCAGGAACCTGTCATATGCTTCACCAGTTCCTTAGTCTTCCCTCCAAGCAAGCAGTAGCTATTATGTGTGATTATAGAACCATGGGGGACATTATCCATCTGCCTGTCTCTTCACGGGGCTGTGCCCAGCATCAGTCCCAAGAGAAGCACATTATAGGAGCAAAAGCCTCAGGGATTCAAGTTTCTTCCTCTGCATCCAAACTTACTGCCTCCATCTCAAATGGCCTCCATCTCAAATGGCTTCTCCTTCTAGATCCTATTTAAAACTACTGCCTTCCTCCCAGAAATCCTCCGATTTCATTTTGCACTAATTTTTCCACTTTTCTTCTCTTCCAGAGTTTAACAAATTCTTAGGATTCTGTGGACAGTCCAAGAGTCTCAGGGAATCAAAGAAACTTGACATGAGTTGGAGCTTTATTTGGAATCATCTCATCTCTGGGGACCTTAAAATTCAATGATAATGCCCACGTTCTGTTTGTGAATGATTATGGCAGAATCACTGCTAGGGTGGGGTCAGGCTCAGGCATAGACGTTGTAAAAACTAGATTTGTGCTGGTCATGTGTATTCCACTTTGAGATCCACGGTCCCATCCAACCCTTCAGGAACTTTGGGTGTGTTTGGGCAGGTTGTGTCCTAAACATGGACCTATTATCTGAGACAGTGGCGACTGAAGGAGCTGTGCAGTACACATCTTAGCCAAGGAGACCCCTGCACTTATGATCTGGAGCACAGGATGAGTTGGTGAGGATCACACAGCTGGTTAATGTTAACGCTTTGTTGAAAACCCACCTCACAGACTATCCAAGGACATGTTACCAGTAGGAAAGCCATGCCCGTTACACAGCAACCTCAAGAGAGCTTTCTGGTGGCTGGCCATCCTTCACACCTGCTACTTCTTGTGGCTCGCCTTGCACATAGTAGGCAATCAATATAAGCATCCTGATTGATTGATTGAAAAATCTGTGGTGTGCATTATGTACAGGCCCCATGAGAGCTGATGTGTTGGAAATGACTGACTTTTTGAGTTCCTGTAATCAGTGATTACTGAAACAGGGAAATCCCTCCTCACCGCACCGGAGGTAGCCCTTTAGAGCTACAGAAACTATGATGCTGGAAAAGGGGAAGGTCTTGCTGAGCACACCCACAGTGTAAGGGATGAACTCATCTGCACCCTGACTGTTTTGGTAAATAACATCTGATTACCTTAGCCAGCCTCGCTCAGATGATGACTCCTCTTTTAGCTCAGAAAATATAATAAATACAAATTTTAAAAGAGAGAGAACATGAGAGTTCTTCAGGTTGAGAGTGTCAGCTGATTTAAGTTACTGACTCTGATTAACCCAGCCAGTGAGAGGCAAAGTCAGTCCAAAACACACTTGCCTTCAGAGCCTTCCTCTCTCCTTCTTGCTGGCTCCATCTCTGCACTGGGCATTGATGGAGTCTGTGGCACTCCATGACCAATGGCCAAAGGATTACTTAGTTTTTTTGATGTTTATCACTTTTAATAGGGTGTTGCCCTTTTTGTTTATCCCATCTGCCCACCCTTCAGGGCTCAGTCCTGTCCTTTGCTCATCTGGGCAGCTGAACTCTCACTGAAACATAAACACTAGCCACATTCAATCAATGCCTTTATCTGCAGCAGTAGATATCTGATTCCATGAACTTGTCAGATAGCACTGCCCCAACTCCTGGCCAAACGCAAAGCAAAATAGCAGCGAGCAGGTACTCTGTGGAAATACAGTCTAGCTGTCCAATTTGTTTTTTAATTGATTTTATTGTTATATTTTAAAAATACTCAACATTGAGGGTTTGTATCAGTACGTGACACATCTTGATTCTCATTTTTTCCCATTCCCCTGCTCTACAACTCCCTACTCCTTATAAACATAAGTTTTGTTTCCTTTTTTTAATCATCAAATTTTTTCTTTCCCTTCTTTAATTACCCTAAACCCCCTTTTCCCTTTGAATATTTTCTTCCTATTTCACAATGCCTGTCATACATTTTAGAACTCATTTACACCTTCAGATTCTCATACCAGAGAAATGATATGGTATTTACACATCTGTGTCCTATTTATTTCACTTATGAGTATGTCCTCAAGTTACATCCATTTGAGTATAAATGACTCAAATTTATCATTCTTTATGGCAGAATAATATTCTATTTTATTAAAATATCATAAATTCCTTATCCAGTTTCCTGTCAATGGGCATGCGGGCTGTTTCCTAGATTAAACTATCACACACCAAGTTGCTATAAAGATGAGTGCACAGATGCTGCAGTGAGGTGAATCTTTTAAGTCTTTCACGTATATACCTAGCAGGGAAATAGTAGGATCAAATGAGACATCTAATCGTAGTTTTTTGAGGAATCTCCACACTGATCTCCACAGTGGTTGCGCCAGTCAACATTCCCACCAACAGTGGAAAAGGGTTTTCTCCCGAAACCCCACCAGCAGTTGTTAATAGTTGATTTTGTGATAGCAGCCATTCTTTGTGGAGTAAGATGGAATCTCATTATTGTTTTCATCTGCATCTCTTGAATGACCAGCAATGTTGAGCATTTCTGTCTTTACTGCTTCATCTGAAAAATGTTCATTTCAGATGCCCATTTTTTAATTGGGTCTTTAAATGTAAGCGGTTGGGTTTCTTGAGTTCTTTATATACTCTAGACAGTATTTCTCTGTCTGAGAAACAGCTGGTAAAAAATTTTTCCCATCTTGTAGGTTGTCTTTTGCTCTGCTGGTGGTTTCTCCTACTGTGCAGATAGCTGTTAATTTAATAATTCTGAGGGTAAAATTACATCCCCTCAACCCCAAAATGTACATAAATATGCACTCAAAATTTGCATGCTGCACCATCTTGCTGCACTATCATGCTGTACAAAGAAGAGTGGCCTCACAAAAGCCAGCTTCTTGTTATCTGAAACACAGAGTATAAAGGTCATTCCTTTCAAGGCTATGAGAATGTATAATCACACACCATCCTCCTAAGTCTTTTTTTTTTTTTTTTTTTTTTTGAGACTGAGTCTCGCTTTTGTAGTTCAGGTCAGCCCTGAGCTATGTAACCCAAGCAAGCCTTGAACTCATAGCAGTCTTCCTACCTCTGCCTCCCGAGTGCTGGGATTACAGGCGTGAGCCACCTCACTGTATAGGCACTGTGGTGTGTGGTTATCAGGGATTGAACCTGGGACCTTGTGCTTGCAAGGCAGGTACCAGAACCACTGAGCTAAATTCCTGGACTCCTCCTATGTCTTTAAAGAGCCCCTCTGTGATAACATTACCCCAAGCTTTCCCTAGCTACCCTTCCTCCTATGTCCAAATGCATCAGATCTATCTCTCTAATTTCATGTTCATGCTCTCTGTTGAGCACCTCCCTCCCAGTCACATCCATCTTTTCATCTCCTCCAACATATGCCACCTACATACTGCCTAATTTAATCCTCTCTGTGACCCTAGAGGTAGATATTATTACTGTCCCTATTTCAAGGATGAGAATATAGAAAGGTTGATTAACTTGCCTATGGCTATATGGCTTGGTAGCAGAGCTGAGATTTGAAACGCTCAGGTGGTCTAAGTATCAATTCCATGATGTTCATGGACTTTCTGGGTTAATTATGCCCAACTCACAGTTATATTTTGGTTTTTTGTTGCTGTTGTTGTTGCTGTTGTTCCTATTTTTGAGACAGGGTCTCACTTTGTAGTTCAGGCTGGCCCTGAGCTCACTATGTAGCCCAGGCAAGCCTCAAACTCTCAGCAATCCTCCTGCCTCTGCCTCCTGAGTGCTGGTATTACAAGTGTGAGTCACCACACCTGGCATTCTCACAGCTATGTGATAGCAAACTGCCCAATGGCTTAAAAGAAGAAAAATACCTACTTTATAACATTTGCTATGTAAGTTCTGATGGAGTAAATGTACAAATATATCTGTGTACAAATATATCTGTGTATTAACAATGGTCACTCACTATCCAACCCACCACTCTCACCTATGAAAGGAAATGTCTATGCTCCTTTTTCTTTACATTCCTAGAAGCACACAGAATTATAGTCATTAAGGAGAAAGCTCACAAAGAGTTTGTAAATGAATGAGCGGATGGATGGATGGACGGACAGATGGATGGACGGACAGATGGATGGATGGATGCAGAAAGGGGATTAGCTTTATCCCTCTGAAGGCTGTGAACTCCTGAGAACGGATTCTTCACAACAACTAGCGTGGGTCCCTGTCTCCAGCTCCACAGCTGTGACATTCTTCCCTTCCCATGTTTACAGTGTTAAAGGATTTCAAGGCACTGTATAGACACCTACACAAAAAAAACAGAAGCAGAATCACTGCTGAAATTGCCATTGACAGGAGCAGGATGTAGATCATTCAGGCACTGCTATAAAGTGAAAGTTCCCATAGTTAAAGCTAGAGGCATCTGCAAGAGCTGTTACCTGATTGCAATGAGCCCCTTCAGGTGGAGGCACGAAAGCCATTATGCCTGTTAGGGTGGTTTATAGTCTTTGGGCCATATGTAATGTTCACCAGGAGGAGTCTGAATTGCCCTGGAGGCTGGGTGAAAGCTCACCTTGTTTATATTCTCTTCTTCTGAGGAGACACTGCTCAGGGCCAGCCTGATGCAAAGGTGGTTAGTATGGCTGTTACTCAGTGTTTTTCTAGTCCAAAGCTGTTCCTATCTTGGGTCTCAGACATCTTTGGGTAATGTGCACATAGTCAGCCAGAAGGGTTCAAGCAGAATCAGACAGAAACAAAATTTTAGTATCTTTAAATGTCAAAGGGAGCCAGACAAAGGCTATGGGTAAATCTGTCTGTTTACCACCAATTCTATAAGATCTTTCTTGGTCCCTAAACTCTACCCCAGCCAGGGTTCATCAGATAGCCTTGACCCCAAATGCCCAACTGCGTACCAGAAAATAAGCTACAGTGATTTTTCACATAGCTGGCCTACTAAGAAAAAAATATGCCTTATCTTTTTTATCTTATTCCAGAACCTAAAAGATACCTTGCAACAAAAATGATATTAAATATACATTGAAAAAATAAATGAAATGTGTGGATTTATCTTCCTGAGACTGATTATATCCCTGAATTCTGAAAGGTTTTGCAAATGTAGTCAGGAAATGACTGATCCATCGTTAAGGGATCAATGATGGATGACACAGGAGTCACTCATCATTTGAGTGTGTTCTGAACACACGCAAACATTTCATTTTCCAGGCACAGAGAAAGAACAGCTTCTAGAAAGCACAAAGTTGTAGAACAGGCTAAATGTAGCTTGTCTGTGGAAGAACTTGACACACCCTGGCTCCACCAAGTGCTCAAGGTCAGTGTTATTAGTGCCAAGTCAAGTTGATGGCACATGCCCCCAGTGCTATGTGATGGGAATAGAACTTCACCCCCATGATCTCCTCACCCAGAAATCTAGTCTTACCTGGAGACAATAATTAGCCAAGTTCAGGTTGAGGGTCACCATGAAGCAGCAGAAATACTAGCAAGTGAATGCAATTCAAGTGCTGCATACAGAGCTCAGCACAACCATACCAGAAGAATGGAAGACGAACTCAGGAATTTCAGAGGCAAATCATTTACTGCTAGCCCAGACTGACCTGGAATTGCTTCCAAAATGGTCGGCCCCAAAACAAAGGCCAGGGTTCCTTAAATAAATAAGGAAAGGAGGTACAGATACGAGGCCCTTAGGTTACATACACTGCATTTAGTTAGGCACAAGAAGCATAGAATTACATAACTGGGGAAGGGGCTACATAAGAGGTGGAACATCAGAGTCCTATTACGTTAATTTTCTATTATAAGTAAGTCAGGTTACTTGGTCAGAAGATCACATCAGTCTCAGCATATTTACATGATCTCACTTTTATACAGCTCTTCTGGAGATGAAGATTTTCCTGTGTTATCTGAACAAGCTCAGGGCCATAAAGATGAGGGCAGGAAGAGAGGAGAAATGTTGTTTTGTTTCTTAAGTCTACCAGTTAGCAAAAGAAGCTATTTCCCAGTTCACCCATATAAAATCTCAAGCTTTGTAACAGTTTTTACTGTTGTCAGAATAAAGGAAATTCTGAGAAACTATCACAGACCTAAAGGACAAAGGAATCATGGCTAAGCCATTATTGGCTAAGACAATGTTCTTGTTGAGACTTTGAAACACAAAGAGGACAGTAGGAAAGAACTTAGAAATCTTAAGGAGCCACTAAGATTGGTTAATATAGTCTTGTAATGGTTACTTAGCTGTGAAAAACATACTATCATATCATAAGATGTTAACAGAGAAATCTAGGTGTATGATAGATAAGATCTAGATTACTATCTTTCCAATCCTATAAACCCAAAACTATATAAAATCAAAACTTTTTAAAAATGAGTTATGCACATTGAACAAAGAGGTGGTGATAAGAATTTATCACGGCGATAACCCCAGTACAACATATAGAAATTTATGGGACACAATGAAAGCAGTTCTACGAGGAAAATTCATAGCACTGAAGGCCTACATCCAGAAAACGGAGCAAGCTCAAATAAACAACTTAATGCTGCACCTCAAGCAACTAGAAAGAGAGGAGCAAAACAAACCCAAAGCT
>PVIR01009005.1:0-54690 GCA_004026965.1 Petromus typicus | reverse complement strand
CAGAGATAGCCCCTGAGCTCTTCCCTGTGAGTTCTTGGACAGGATTTGCTCCCATTGGTCGGAGAATGGCCAAGATGTGACTAGGCTGCTGTGATGCCACGTCCAGGTAGGGCTGGGGATAGCTTGGGCAAACCCCTGCAACAGTGGGGCAGAGACACCAAGAGCGTATGCTCAGCTCTGTTTCCTCTGAGCCCTTCCACGCCGCCCTCCTCCTTGTGCTCTGGGCTCAGAAGCTCTTCTCTTGATTCCTAGATGCCCCTGCATTTCAGTGAAGAAACCCCCTTTTACTTGGAGCTGGGGTTCTTTCACTTGTTGTCTGATAAAGCTTGGTGTTGGTGTGAGGACAGTAGGGATGCTGGAGCCACAGCACAGACTCAGTAGCCCATTGTCCCAGCTGTGGGGGAGGGCAGTGGTGCTACTATCTATACACAGTTCCGCAGAATTAGCCTCAGTGCCTACAGGATTTTAGATTGACTCTAACCCTGATGGATATCATCAGAGTACTTTGAGGGTGTCCTAGGATATCACTTTTTGTAGCCCAAATAATACATATCTAAGGAGGAATCAATGGGGGAGAAATGATCTCTTTCCCCAGGATTCTGTAGACCTGGCTTTGTGCTGGGAAGGAGGTGCCCTTGGATACCACTCTTTTCCTTCAAATGGCCACAGCTAATGGTTCATCTTCACTGACCGACATGGAGAAGGACTAATAAACATTTCCTGAGTGCAGCTCCTGCTTTCTTTCACTGTTTTCAAACTGAGTGTCCCTCCTTCCCTCTTTTGAAATATTGCTGAAGTACAGTACTGAATATACTTTGAGTCACCGAAGATGCTGTCTACTCCAAGTCTATCTTCAGTGGCCTGAGCCGACATTACTCTCTGCTTCTCTGAATATGAATTTTATAGTTCTCTTAGCAGCTATGCATCACTTCCCTCAGATGTTACAGGTACATTCACTTTTATTTTAGTTTGTATGACATTAGGTCAGAAGATTAACCAGTATATTTTCCAGACTTTCTTGTAGTGAATCTATAATGCTCTCACTGATATAAATTGTTTAAAAATCAGTTAGAATAAAGGCACATCATCTCATGCACCCAGAAACACTGTCCCTTGGATCAACAGTAGTCAGATGGATTTTACTTTTGCACCTCCTAAAGTTCAGAGGTTTTAATTTTGTTTGGATTTCTCCAGAAATACATCCCTTGAAAAGAGTCAACCTATGTATAGTTCATTTTGGAAAGTGATCCTATGAATTATCAGCAAGAGAACTGAGAAGAAAGTGAAAGAGCGAGTAAAATACAATAAAACAAAGCAGTTACCACTGGGCAAGTGAAATCCACCTCTGCTTAGAACATCATAGTACACGCTTGAGTGTTATCTCACCCGAGAGACAAAGAATCTACCTGACCCTGTCTTCCATTGGCTGAGGGCTTCTTCTGGACGCTTTGAATCTCCAGCGTGTTTCATCTGGCCTGAGGACAGCCAAGTGCCTAGTCACTGCCAGAGGAAACTCACAGGTAGTTACAGGTATTTGGAACAGGGCCAGTAGAACAAAGAGGTCAGTGAGGAGAGGCAGTGTCCTTCCAGGATCTTGGAGATATTCGTATCCTTTTATAAATTTGGTGGCCTGAACTGGCTCTATGGTGCTTACTCTCTTGTCCTATGCTTCGCACTGTCAGAAGTTTCCTACAAGACAAGTACAATCTCCTACAACTGTAAAATACAGAGCAGGGGCAGCCTCACTGTTTATCTTCCCCTTTACAACCTTGCTTGTCTCCTTAGTAATATTCTGCCCATTCAGTGTACCAAAAACACCAAATAAAACTTTTATGGGGTCTGAAAAGCACAATAAAAAGTAAACGGAAACCACCTTCTCTTCTGGTTGTAACAGTAGTATCCATTCTCTATAAAAATAAAAAGTAAGTGAAAGTGTTTTGATATTTCAGATTTTAAATGCTTGCATTTTTATAAATTCTAGCTTCTCCCAGTTTCATGAAGAATCAACTATTTAAAGTTGACAGAGATGAACAAAATATAAGTGTACCAAATTAAACTAAAGGTAAAAGACATGAAAATGGATTCTGTTCTCAAATCTAGGCAGGTAGTTTCTAGTGATATGAGATTCACTCTTAGGATGAGCTCAGTGCTCTATCACAAGAAAAGGTTTTGGGTTCATTTTTTTTTTTTGTAGGTTTTTTTGAGACAGGGTCTCACTTTGTGGTTCAGACTGGCCCTGAGCTCAGCCTCAAACTCACATCACAGCAATCCTCCTGCCTCTGCCTCCCGAGTGCTGGGATTACAGGCATGAGCCACCACACCCGGCACTGTGGTATGTGGTACTGGTTGCTGCTGGGGTGAGTCTCCACACTCAGTATTGTATGTGGTTACCAGGGATTGAACCCAGGTCCTTGCGCTTGCAAGACAGGCGCTGGAACCACTGAGCTAACTGCCTGGCCCGTTTTTGGGTTCATTTAATGGATCATTTTGAAAAGCTCTTTGGTGACAATATCTCCCCTCACTCCTTCCCAAGGCTTGAAATGGAAGATGATTTTTAAAACATTTAAAACAATTTTACCTATATGCACAAATTTACAAACCCTCCCGATGTGCAGGATATCAGTAATAGAGGAGCAACCAGGCAGTATATTGTTTCTCAGTAAATATTCAGTGTGTGATAGGAAGATTTGTCTTGTAAATATCACTGGTTACAGCCTTTTAAATTCAGGTATATATCCTCTACAGTATAGTTTTGAGAGTAGAGAAAATGAAGAGGGTGAATTTTTAAGTGAAAAGACCAAAGAAGGATAATTAATATTTCATAATCTTAATTAACTTTCCTGCCACACATTGATCTTCGTTGTTATTTTGGGTATAAGATGCCTTCAGAGCTGGAACAGATACTCTGGTCACAAACTTGAACGTTAAAGGTTATATGAGCCTCTTGTCTGGCTTCAGGAATCAGTCATTACATTCTTCCAGTAGCTCTAGGATTATTCTAGGGAAGTTGTATTATACGAGTGAGTGATATTATAAGCATTTAGAATAAGAAACAAGTTCTTAAATGTGTTGTTGGATTGAGTGTACTGGTGAGAGAGGTGTGAGCTGTAGGATTTGAGGAGAAGAATTCTGTTACTGCCTCTAATGCATCAAGGTCACTTTGTTTTTTAGCAAAATGTTTAAATTCCACTCTTTTGACTTAATTTGGTAAGGTAGATAAAGCCTACAGATGCTTTTCTGAGGGTGAATAACCAACTAATGTGTCTTTTTTTAGAATTTTGGCCTTAAGGGGGTTTGAAACCATTTATCTATTCTGTTGCTATGTGCTACTGTTAAGGATAGGCACATAGCTGGGCATGGTGTAATCCCAGGACTCTAGGAGGCTGAGTCAGGAAAATTCTAAGTTCTAGTCCAGCCTGCATCATTTAGTGGCTGAGCTATGTTTATGTTATGATGTCTAATATCCCAATCAGATTTTAGAGGGGAGGAGCTAGGCTTTCCACTCCTTTGTGTCCTTGTATTTTCTGTCTCTGAATTTAATGCATAATGTACCATTCATTATCATGAATTATGAATTATTAATGTAATCACTCTTTTGACTCATTCATGATTGATCAGAATTCAAAGTTAAAATGATTCATTTCTCTATTATTTGTGTAGAGTCAAGATCTTGATGCACACCCCAAAACCCTTGTACAGGGAGACTTCTTTATAGAAAGTACATTCTCAAAATGCAGTTTGTTTAATTCACTGAATATGTACTGACCTCCTCCCATATGGGATGCTAGAGGGTGTTGTGTTAGACATTGTTCTGTTTCTGGGAGAAAACACCTGACGTGCACTGCATAATGGAGGAGAGGTTCCTTTTGGCCAGTGGTTTCAGAGAGTGAGTTCACGGTTGACCTGCCCCAAAGCGGAAATGGCATGGTGGAAGGCCATCGGTGTGCAGGAGGGAGAGGGTATTTAACAAAAATTATGTACTTTTCTGAATCATAATGGCACTTGAAAATTATAATTAGACATTAAAAACATTACTCTCCAAATGATATTAACTAAAAGCCTTATTTTTTGTCTGGAAATTTTTCTTAGAAACACTGATGGGAAAATATGCCATCCTTTCTCTGCCAACATGACTCATTTAAAAAGACTGATATATGCTTAATAGACTGGAGATATTTTTATGGTTATATCTACTATGCTTGAATTAAAATGATACAATTTCTCCAGGTAATATTACTTTCATTAAAATTTAAATCCAGGTAGTTTTGGAGTTTTCTTTTTTTTTTTGATATTAGATTTTGTATTTTCCCCCCAAAAGATCTATTTATTAAAGATTAAAAAAGATCTATTTATTAAAATAATAAGATACTAGAATTGGTTATGACATATAAAATAGGTATGTTCATGCTTGGATTTTGACCGTATTTTGCTCTTGCTAATCTCTCTAACATTCCACGGTTTTATACTTTAAAGAAAATAAGTGACATAAATAACATTTATAATTAGTTATTAAAGAAAAAGTCAACCTGGGTTTAGTCTTAACCTCAAATGGGTCACAACATCTTCTAATTTCTCTTTTATTCTGACATGACTGCATTGCAGAACACTCACACAAAGTAGATTCCCTTGATCTTAATAACAAACAGAGCCTTCACAAGCCATTTAATGAATTCTTACTTAAGGCCTAGAAAGTTATAGAGAATATTTGCTTATTCATATTCTTATTTCAAAATGACATTCTCTTTAATTATTAACATGCTTAATGATGACACAATATAATGTGGCTCAAGGTGACACAGTGAAATATGACTGAATAATGATTGAAATGTAAACATAAAAGAGACCCAAGAAAGGAAGCACATAATTTTAAGAACCCAGCATGGGAATAACCTTTTTTTCATGCCAATGAGAATAATATGGCATAATACATCATAGCATGGATCATTCACTGATGTTTTAATTATAGCATTTTAAAATTAAATATATATATATATATATCATCTGAGTTTAGGATCACTAAGTATATTAACTGAAATTAATACATTAACTCAGAGATAACTACCCACTAACATTTTAACCTATAGCATTTCTGTCTTCAATTATATGACTTATTTTAGAGTGCTAGATTTGCTTAATATTTTATAAATATTTTCTTACAGCATTACACATCAATTAAATATAATTCTATAAATACACTAAAATTTATTTAACAAATCCTTGGAAAATGTATGTTGTTGGCAATTTTATGTGTCAATATTACCTTAAAATCATTTGATATAAATCCAGTTATTTTTGTCTTTATAGATTCTTAAAAGTGGAAAATTTAGGTCAAAGGTTATTATGTTTTTGTAACTCTCAATACCAGTTTTCAGAAAGATACACCATTTTAAATTGGTATCACTGATTTGAAAGTCATTCTTTCTCCTTTTCTTTGTCAACACTATGTTGTAAATTTTATGCTGATCAACTTGGTAGATAAATTAAGAGACTACATGATTGACAACTCATGGACAGCTCGGAGCCTAGACGAGAAGTTTATACAAAGGACCCTCCATCCTTGTGGGATGTGAATCTGGTTTCAAGCAATGGTGGGTTCAACATTTGGAGAAAAATTTCATCTGGATTGAATGCTTAGACTTTCTTTCCTTGTCATTATTAACCTAATTAGTACAATACAACAACTACTTATGGTGGATGGCATTTACACTGTATTAGGTATATAAATAATATAGACCTGATTTAAATTATATAGGAAGATTGTGAAGGTTATTGCAAAAACAATACCATTTTATATAAGGGGCTTGAGGATTTTGGTATCCTCAGGGGTCCCGGAGCCACAGGTACTGTGGCTAGACACACATCTTCAGGAGGAAGCCTGGTAAGCCTGGCTTTGGTGCTGTCAAGACTAATCTGAGATTGCTTGCTTTCCAGTGGTCCACTCAGCAGATGCTTCCTGAGGTCCTCCACAGAAAAGGAAATGATGTTAGAATGTAGAATTTTGTATTTGGTAAGGTAGTCATTTTCTTCAGTTGGTAACTCATTAATATCATAGTCTATATAAGAATACATTCATCTCTTATTATTTTCTCTTCTTTCACTGTAATCCCTACTCCTTTATTTTTCTTTTCCCATAACCAGCCATTCTAGCTTATTTAATATGTAATGTATATATTTATCCATGCTTCCTTGAAGAATATATAGTTTGCATTTTAAGTATTAGTGTTTTCTTTTTCATGTATCATATTGCTCGTGAATCTTATTTTACTTAATTTTTTTTTTTTTGAGACAAAGTCTCGCTAGTAGTTCACGCTGGCCTTGAGCTCAGCCTTGAACTCACAGCAATCTTCCTGCCCCTGCTTCCCAAGTGCTGCAATTACAGGCATGAGCCACCATGCCTGGCATTGTGGTATGTGATTCTGAATGCTGGTGGGCATGAGTCTCCATGCCTGGCATTGTATGTGGTTACCAGGGATTGAACCCTGGCCCTTGCACTTGCAAGGCAGGCACTGGAACCACTGAGCTAAATCCTTGGCCCTTATTTTACTTAGGTTTTCCACTACTAATCTTACATTTCAAAATGAACTTTACCCTTGTTAAGGATACAGTTGGTTCTAACTGTAGCACACACACACACACACACACACACACACACACACACACACACACACACACACACAATTCCGTGGAGGAAAATTTTGAACACAATCTGAAGGCAAAGTCCAGAACTTTCAGCAGTTGTGGACCAAGAGGCTGTGTGAAGTCATCACCCATTCCCTTCTCTCTTCCAGTGTCCGTGAAGGGAGATTTTTGTCATCTTGAAGATGGGATTATATCCCAAGTAAAATTGCCAAGAAAGTCTCTGTGTGTAACTGTTTAAGTTGAGACCTTAAAACCTAAAGAAATGGTAAGGAAAGTACTGTAAGTCACAGGACCAGTAATGCAAAAGCCCCAAGACTGGATTTAATTTAGTGGGTTAAAGGAAAGGGGCAAAATCACTGTGCCTGAAGCAGAGTAAACAACAGAGAAAGGAATAAGGACAGGTAGCAAGAGGACAGGTGGGAGACCAGGCTGAGCAAGGCATTGTAGGTGAGGACAAGAGCTTTTACTTGGAGCAAGAGAGGAGATATTGCAAAGTTTTTTTTAAAATTTAAATCTTTATTGGTACAGTCTGAATACACATCATCATCACATTCAACACTGAGAGTTTGTACCAGAATATGACACTTGATTCTCATTCTTCCCTCCCCCCCCACCCTTCCACCCCACCCTCTATATACCTAATCTTTGTTTCCTTTTCTTTTTATTACTATCACATTTTTTTCTCCCTTATTATTTACCCCTACACCCTCTTTCCTTTTAAATATTTTCTATTTCACAATATCAACTATACATACTACAACTCATTTACAACTTCATTTTCTCATACCAGAGCAAAGATATGATATTTACACACCTGTGACCTATTTATTTCACTTATGAGGATGTCCTCAAGATACATCCATTTGAATATGAATGACTGCGAAATTTTTTGTATGAGAGTGACATGATTTAGTTGATGTTTAAACTACATGGAGAACAGAGCAAGGGTAGCAAGAGGAAGAAACAAGGTGTGCAGTTAGGAGGCCCCAGCCTCAGTGCAGGCAAAGCAGGTGACAGTTTGGATTAGAATGACAATAGTAGAAGCTATGTGGAGTAGTAGAATCATGAATACGTTTTGAAGGTCAAGCCAGTAGAATGATACGTGGTTGGGCGAAGGGTAGGAGAGAAAGAGTCAAGTCTGACGTTGTGGTGTTTGGCCTGTGCATCTGGGAGAATACGTTTGGTTCTCAGAGATGGAACAGCTGTGGGAACCCAAGTTTGGGGGCTGTGAGGAGTGCAGGTATGGGCCTGGTGGGCTCGAGATGCTCCCCGGGTGTGTGTGTGTATTGGGAAGGAGAGTTAGACTCACTCACTTTAGCACCAAAGCAGACTGATGGGAATGGCGGGGAGAGCAGAAGCCATATTTAGAGTCCAGTTTGGCTGAGTGGAGAGTCAGAGATTAGGGGATTTAGGAACCCAGTGCCCGCTGTCGGACAGGCTGCACTGGAGCTGGGTTTCTCTCTGTTATTGTGCTGAGTTTCTTCAGACTAGGTGTTTATTTAGCAGTAAATAAATATATCTGTCGAAGCGGTCTGTCATATTTGAGTGGCAGAGGAAAGGTCAGAATTTCACACCCAATGTATAAAAAAATCAACTGATGCTGTCCACCTCAAGCTTCTTCATTCTTGGGTTTGCGATTCATTTTGACGGTTTTAGATGTTAGAATTGAGCACAGAAAGTATAAAGACAAAAAAAATCTGTGCTTATTTCAGCCAGAAAGATTGTGTTTTCATTGAAGAGTTGTGTTTGCTTGGCAAGCCTGTTACTACAGCGTACCTCTAACTTTCCCTGGTTGCACTGCTTACATTTCTTAGCTAATAATATCTGAACTTCTTTTTTTATCCAGTTGGAATTGCCATTGATTCCAATCCTCTCTTCATGAAACATTTCTGTACTATACATGTGAAACTTTTATGGGGAAATTTTACATGCCCCCTCTCCTTCTTGGAGAAATGATAAAAGTAGGTTTTGTCTGTTTTCTGATGCTGAGCTATACAGCAGTGCTCTCCAGACACATTTCATTCCTAACTGATGCGCATGTGTTAAATGTGACAGCGCCCTGCCCATGGCTGGTAGACAGAGGTCACTCCATATCAGGGGGTTCTGCACACGTGCATTTCTGGGACTCAGCACTCATGAATACTTAGTTGGTCTTTCTGTTTATTTCCTGTTTGTTTACATCATGCTTTGCCTTATGGACTCTTTGTTTCTTCTCGCTTGTTTTCTTGTTTACTTTTCTTTATTTTCTTGATTACCATGCAGAAATTGCAAGTTTTATACAGACTTGCTAGTCCCGGGAAGTGTATGCTTTTTCTACAAAAGGGAGAGCTCAGCATTGCATGTTAGCCTTAACTCTGATGCTTTTCTGGAGAGCCCCTGTGGGAAAAATTATAAGAATTTAAAGGCAGCTGCATTATAACAACTTAAAAAGTAGCATACTCTTCATGGAGGTATTATATGGGGCTCTGAGCTGTGGTGAGTCCAGGGACACTTACAGCACAGGGAGGGCCACACACGCCACACTCTGAGGCAGTCCTAGAGAAGAGATGTCATTCCTTAGCCATCTAGCACAGGTAGTGGGCAGGGCTGCCCCATGTGACTGTGCAGAGTGCCATCTCTCCTAGGTGCCCACGGGAGGGGCAGATGGGGCCAGGTACAGCCTGTGCATCACCATGCACCCACTTGATATGTGTAATTTTATGTATTAACTAGCCGGAGTCACAACGTGTGCAAATACTTGGTTAAATGTTATTATGGGGTGTGTAAGAAAGTGCTTCTGGATGAGAGCAACGTTTGAATGATGGACTCAGGGAGGCAGATGGCCTTCTCCAGAGTGGTTGGGCCTCAACTATCCTTCGAAAACAACAAAAAGGTGACAAAGGGAGAATTTACAGGGCTCTTCATGCTGGGAAACTGTGCTTCTGCCTTCCTACTGGCCTTCACTGTAACCGACACTGCCAACTTCCCTGATCCTCAGACCTTCAGGCTCAGGCGGAGTTGTACCACAGGCTTTCCTGGCTCTCCAGTTTGCCAACTGAAGCTCTTGGATCCTTTCAGCATCTGTGACAGCATGAATCAGGTCCTTACAATAAATGTGAGTGTGTCCATCCATCTCTGTCTGTGAATCCATCCACCCATCCATCCATCCACCCACCCACCCATCCACCCAACCATCTGTGCATCTATTTGTCTAGTCTTAATGGTTCTGTTTTCAGGAAAGCCCAGACTAACACACTACTTGAGATACTATCCTAGAAGGGTACCTTTCACTAATTTACACGAATTTCAGTATAGACTAATTAAACCGCTAGCATTGACTAGAGAGATAGGTGTGGGTCAATGAGTACATCTAAAAACTTCTGTCTCTACTACCATGCAGCATACAGGCTGGCTACAGTTTGAAACTCCTGGTCTCTGCATGAGTCATATAATATAGGTGATTCATGCTACTCCAGTGAGAAAGAGGCAGTGAAAGAAAGGCTTTACTTTTTCTGCAGAATCCTTAGAATACTTTTGCTGGTTGGAGCAAGAAAGAAAAGTAGAGATGAGTAATACGTATAAAAAATATGGAAACTTTGGGGCCGGGGATATAGCTCAGTGGTTCCGGCGCCTGTCTTGTAAGCACAGGGCCCAGGTTCGATCCCTGGTAACCACATACAATACTGGGCGTGGAGACTCATGCCCAGCAGCAATCAGTACCACATATGACAGTGCCAGGCGTGGTGGCTCACCCTGTAAGTCCAGCACTCAGGTGGCAGAGGCAGGAGGATTGCTGTGATGTGAGTTTGAGGCTGAGCTCAGTGCCAGCCTGAACTACAAAGCGAGACCCTGTCTCAAAAAAAGAGGGAAACTTTACCCTTTCATGTCACAATTTGTACTTCTCAAAACATGTTCCTTTCACAATTTTGACAAAAGAAGTCTGATACTTTGTATCGCTCCATTGTAAAGGTGAGGACATAGAACTGTGGCACAGACACGGCCTGTGGAGGGGTGGTGACTATCTCTTCCTTCATTATACTGTGGTCCAGGGTCCTGGAAACCTTCCGGCCCCACTTATAGGCCCAATAGAAGTTGTGGACCATCGGGGCATCCTTGGCAAATACCTCATTTCTTTGAAAAACTGGAATGGTATGCCTAAGAGCACATTTTTATTAAAGAAGAAACATTGGAAATATCCTTGGTATAGATTTAAATTGTTTTTCCTGAGAAAATAAGTATGTAATTATATACTTAAAAAAATTTTTTTTAGTGTTTTTGAAACAGCATTTTACAGTATAGTCCAGGGTGGTTTCAAACTTGTGGCCAGCCTCTTACCTTAGCTTCCCTCCAACAACTGGGATTACAAATGTGTATCGATTATAATCTAGTTTTTTTATTGCTGCTGTACAAGGTGTCTTTTAATTTTTATGAAAAAGAGAATCCATAGATGCACAAATATACACATGTGCACATATATAGCTTGTAGACATATAGGCACGCGCATGTGCGTGCACACACACACACACACACACACACACACACACACACACACTGCTTTTATTCAGTAACTTTCTAAAAAAGGCACTCAAACCAGATGTATTCAGGCCAGTGTGATATTACATAGTTCCCTGCAATAGAGGCTAAATGAGAGGTCATGTTTGCATTACCTGACATACTGCTCCTAAAACAAGAATTATTGTTGCTGCTCATCCACAGCGGGTGGTGAAAGAGTAGCAGCAGCATTATGATGCAGTTGAGGATTCTTAGTGCCTTAGGGAAAAGATGAAAGGCAATGGACCAGAGAACTGATATTTTGCTTTTGTTTTGTTTTCAACTGCCAACCAAATTGGTTTCATGATTTCTTGCACTTTTATGTAAGCTTCCCTCTGGGGCATTTAATGCAGATTAAAGTAACATAGTCATGCTTCCAACTATGGAAATAGCTCTTTGGAAGAATGGGACATAATTTATGAGCATTAGGAACAAATCACTAAGCCATTTAAAATTTTTTTTGATTTTCATATTCATATCCCATCTTAGGAGGTTTGGCTAAAATCCTAGGCAAAGAATATTTAAAAGAAAATGGTGGAAGAAGATCTCAGTTAATTCCTCAGAATTTTCTTTACTCAACCTGTCATTCTTTACCAAAACTCTAGCTCTAGGTCAGAAGGCTGAGCTCTGTGAGGAACAAAGTGATGATAAATGAGCCCTTAGTCCCTGAGAGCTTGTACTCCCAAAAGGAGACAAGACGCGCAGGAAGCAGAGTGAGGTTAGTCCTACTTTCCTGGCCGCACTGCTTTTGAATATGAAGGACGCTTGCTTGCATAAGTCTCCTGTGAGATTTCCTCTGTGCTAAGGAATTTCCTACGTTCTAAGGAACTTCCTCTTGTTTACCAAGCCATTATTTACCTTTGGTGTACGTGGCACTTCTCAAACTTTGATGTGCTTCCAAATTACTTAGAGATCTTGGCAGAAGTCAGATGGAAGAATCTGGATTTTTATTATTTTTTTTTTTCTGACAAGGTTGATGCTGCTGATATACAGAACGCAGGATGAGTAGAAGAGTCTCAGAAGGAAGGTTCCCTCTTTGACAGTCTGTTCTTCTCCTGCTCTTTTTTAAAAATGCTATCTCTTTGTGGCTCAGACCCCCAATCCCTATTGCTTTCATTTCTAGCTTCATTCTTCACTCATTGTTGAAAAAAGTGTTTAAGGTTAGTTTCTCCTTACTCAAACTGCTTAGAGTTCATTTCATCAGCATTAAGTGGTTTAGCTTCTGAAAAGTTATAATTATTTTTTTAAAATCCCCAAATGTGTGTTGCATTCATGTTCCAAGAAACTTAGAACTTAAGATTTTCGGAACACTTAATTCCTTAGCTGTCCCGAATATTCCTCCAAAGCCTTGGTGGCTCCTCCTGCTCCAGGGTGTTAGCTCACAGTATTTAGGTAATGTCATCAGCCCCGAAGCCTTATTCATGTTGCTAGTGGCACAGATGGCACAAATACAAATGGGATTCACAGAATTCTCTGAGGCATCACAAAGGCCCAGAAATGGGTGTGTGAAGGAGGCCTTTGCTGTCACTATCACTGCAAAGAGAACAAATAGAAAATGCATGAGGGGGGCAGATACAGGCATCACGGATACTCTTTTTCTGACAATGTGCATCAGAACCAGCCTTCAGATATGTGTTTCCAGGTTGAACCCTGAGCAGTGGAATCAGGGATCCTGGGTGGGGCTTGTGTTGTTGTAAAGTGCAGCATGGAGAACCATCACGGTGCCAGTCGGCAGATTTTAAATCCCTGCGATTCAGTCCTTCTATAAAAGAATTACTGAGGACCTACAACAGCTCAGACAAAACACAAACAGGTTTTTCCCTCATGCCTTTGACAGCTTAATGTGTTGGCAAACAAAGAAGCAAATGCACACACATAACTGCAAATGATATGTGCTGTGTAGGAGATGAACTCGAGAAGGAGCTTTACAGGTTGGACCGTGAAGGTGTCTTTGGGACAGTGCCATTAAGCTAAGGCTGGAAGATATAGGAGCTATAGAGCTGCAGAGTGGGCTTTATGTAGGACTGTCATGTGCAAGAGTCCCTGGGTGGCAAAAAAATTGATTTAGGAACTTCAACAGATACTACCAGAGAAATGAAAGAGACAAATTATGCTCCCCATTCTGGAAAATTATTTTGCCATTAAGACTCCTTTTTCATGTGACAGAGGGATGGGCACCCCTTTTCTGTTACTTCAGAGCCTGTTCTCATTTTTCCTCGCTTAATGCGAATATCCGTGGCCTGGGTCTCACTGGAGATCCTTAAAGGCCCCATGTTACTCCTTGGAGGCTGCTGGGAAAAACCAGCCTGACATCTCCCTGTCGCGTCCTCAGACCACCCCTGCCTCTTGGTGATCAGCAGGATGTCACTCCATGTTCATTACAGCACCCAGCAGGTCCGAGCTTCAGACCTCTTTGCTGTAGAGTAGACTAATAACATCTGTCTCATAGGTGATTCAGTAAGAGTGAGTGCCTCGCTGTAGCAGTTCCTGTCCACAAATAATATGGCTGACTCCTTCGAGGTGCTGCTCTGCAGGCTGTGAGTGGGGCATGGGTTTTGATGTCTCATTTATAGCTTTTGATTATATTGGGGCAAATGAAGCAAACATCCTGCATGATACTGATGGTGCCACAGAGCCCAGACTCTTTAGGAAATAGTCAGAAAGAGTCTCCCTAAGCAAATTTGCACCCCTTGGGCATCTGACTTCTGCTTTAGAAGGAAAGGAATCTCACTGAGTAAATGTGTGAGGACAAGTCTCTTCTCTGTGTCTATTTCAAGCATCTTAACAAAGGAATTGGGATCTTCCAGATCCCACGGGGTAGGTTTGTATAGGCACAAGCAGCAGTTGTCCATTTCCGCTAGAAGATCTGTTAGGTATTCCCTGCTTTTAGCACTTTCTCTTCTTCCCCTGTTCCTGGGCTGATGGCTTCTCAAAAGCACTTTAAGAGATCACAATATGCAGTTATTACCACGGGTGGCTGGGTCATTTATGATCTGTGGCTTTCCCAACTAGAGAGCTCATCGGGAAGCCACCTTCCTTTTGTACCTTTCCTGTATGCACCTCAGAAGATAGGTACCCCAGGCACTGAGCTTCACATACATTTGAACAATCTGTACTGAGCTTCTGTAACAAATATTTTATTTGCCATATCTGGCAGAGGACTCGCTGATGAATAAGACTGAAACCTGCCCTTGAAAAGAAAAGAAAAAAAAATCAATAGATGACCACCAGCTATAAAACAGGAAGGAAGGCAATAACTGCAATCCCATCATGCTTTGTTATAAATGGTGCCATATTGCTTTCATATTGTGGTCACAATTTTACTGGCTTAAAACAATAGATAGTTATTTTCTCAGAGGATTCCAGAATTCCAAAATAAGCCTTGTAAGACAAAAGGCAAGGTGTCAGAAAGGCTGTCTTTCCTCAGTAGTCTCTACAGAGAACTTATTCCTTGGCTCCCAGTTTTTAGTGGTTACTGGCTTTCCTTGACCTGGCTATAATTTCTGCCTCTGTGGTTTCATCACATTCTTCTCTAGCTGTGAAACTTGATCTTTCTTGTGTTTTACAAAGACCACCCTGTGGTTGCACTTCTGGTCTACCTAGAAAAACTAGACTCTTATAATTTGTGTCCCACTGCTCCTCCAAAACCGTGTGTGCTCACAGATGGGACTTTTCTGAGGTGGCTGGATCTGGAGCATGTGATACTGGGATGGAGAGTTTATCATTACTAAATGCATCCACGACTGGTTTGGCATAGTCCTGGGTAGGATAAGGGAGCTCCATACTGCTGGTGAGTGCTACACACCGAAGGACAGATAGCTTGGATAAAATACAGTGGACAGAAAGAGGGTCATAGCTCGCTGCTTGCTGCCTCCTACGAGTTGTTGCTCTCTGTGATGCCCTCCTGCCAAGCCACACTGTGTGAAGTGAGCCAACTAGGAACTAAATGTCCACAGATAGGAAGCCAAATAAACCTTTCCTTCTTTGACACAGGGTTTTAGGTGTTTTTATCTCAGCAGCGAGAAAAGTAAAATATGGGCTAGTCTCCTTGTTTTAAGATCATTGAAGCAATTACACCCACCGAGTCCTTTTCTTTTGTACTGTTCATAGGTAATGTTCATAGGTTCCAAATATCATAGGTAATGTTCATAGGTTCCAAATATCATAGGTAATGTTCATAGGTTCCAAATATCAGTTTATGGTGAATATCTTTTGGATGGGGACATGACTTAGCCCACTGTAGGTGTCAGCCCCATCTTGCCACCTCAGATAGATCTTCAGCTTTGACTTCTAACATAGGTACTAGTGGGTCCCATGTAGATGCCAACCACTTGAGATGTGCTGTATATGAGATTTTGAAAACTCAAAGGTAGAAGTGTTAAAAGGTAGAAGTGAAGTATTTCAATGATTTTTGTGTTGATTACATGTTGAAATAATAACATTTTGATTATATTAGGTTAAATAAAACATTAGTGTTAAAATTAGTGCTACTTTGAAACTGCAATCGCTAGGAAAATTATAATTACATTTGTGGCTCACGTTTGTGGCCTCTGTTATATTTTTCTACTGAGCAGGATATAGAAAGTCATTTACAACAGTACTTCGGAAACTTTGGCACATTAAAACCACATTAGAATCACATGATGAGTTCTGAAAAAATCCCAATACTAAAGCTGCACCTCAGACCTACTGGAAATCTCTCAAGAAGGGTCCAGCCATTGGCATATTTTAAACTCCCCGGATAATTGTAATATAGAGCTAAGGTTGCAAATCTACAGAGTAGAGAATCCAAAGAGTGTCAGTAGTGGAAACAGTAATACTAACCCAGGGATCACTGCACAGATGTATCTCTTCTTTTATCAGGCAGAAGCTAAGGGCTTCTGAATATCTTCTGCTGGAAATTTTCTTCCATGGGATAGATGCTTTGTCCTGCTCACAGAGTGTGGCCGAGTCAGTCCAAATCTGGGGAGGGTTAAACACCTGTTCTCATGAGCCGGAAGACACCCAGGACTTCCACATCCTGGGGGGCAGGCTGGACAGGCCTCTCTTCTGTCCATGGTCCTGGTGGTGTGTCAACCCTTTCCTGGCAGTTTCTGCCAAAGAACCCAGCGGGTGCTGTGATTAAAGGCCAGCGCGCTCCGCCATGTTTGGCTTGTGAAGCTGGATCATCAAAGTACTTCTAAGAGGCTCACAGTAAAAGTCTTTTGCGGGTAGCCGTGAGTGACATCGACCACTGTGACAGGTCTCTGTTATTATTAGGACTTTGTCAGGTGCACCACTTTCTATTAGGAAAGCAAGTCACATGGCCAAGGATGTACCCAGTGGGGAGCAGAGATCAAGTCTTTCTCCTTGAGTGGGAGAGGGCACAACTTTACGGATGGAGATTTACTGAAAAGAGTGGTCTTTTGTGAGCAGACTGTGTGAATCATTCAGTCTACCTGAGAGACGAAGCTGCTAGTCCTGCCTCTTCCAGATTATTCACTTGGGTGTTCCTGTGGAAAGCAAATTTGGAAAAGGTGATGTTGGAGTCTGAGGGTCAGGAGAGACTCGAGAGAGCCTGGGCTGGGGAGCAGTGAGCTGACACAAAGTTGAGTTGATTCAAAACCTCGTGGATGATGATGGACTTAAGCACAGAGGGTTACTCACTGCTGGTTTCTAGAAACAGCACCTTAATTTAACTTACAGAGTCAGGCTTTGCAAGGGAGACTATTAGCTGCTTATCAGTTTTCTTTTTCTCATATTAAAGCATTTTTTAAAATAATATAAATATACTTAACTTTAAAAATGTCCTAGCTTCCTAGGATGCTCTGGCCATTAAGAAATGAAGGAAATTTACTGGTCATATTACCAAGAAAACTTTTTAAAGGGTAATGTTCTCTTTTGCTATGTGTTCCTACTTCAAAGGTAGATGGATGGCTGGACCTCTAGAAGCCTTCTTGTGGCTATGAGGCACCCATGCCAAGCATGGCTAGGCAGAGAGAGAGAGATCTATGTCTTTAATGACACCATGCCAGCCCTCAATATCACTATGTAGAATAGCGCTAATGTGAAAGTAAATATATACCTTCTTTTAGTGATGTTCCTGAAACCACGTAAGACCTTAGCAGCACAAAGCAATAGTATTTATTCAGTAATCAGCCAAAGCAAATGACAAAATGAGAAACATTAAAGCTTTATTAAGGTGGTCTAGCCTAACATTGTGGAGCTGCTAGTATGTAGAAATTTGTGGAGAAAATTTCTGTGGCTTCTTTTTTCTTTGTCTCCTCAACACAAGTCCAGGTCCTCCTCTCGCTCATCTGTTTGTTTTCTGATATCTCTTGGAGTGTTAAGTGACCTGGG
This sequence comes from Petromus typicus, assembly GCA_004026965.1. Classification (NCBI taxonomy): domain Eukaryota; kingdom Metazoa; phylum Chordata; class Mammalia; order Rodentia; family Petromuridae; genus Petromus; species Petromus typicus. The sequence continues at coordinate 37,182 of PVIR01009005.1, read as the reverse complement.
GGGTGGAGGGAGTTAGTCGAGAAAGATGCTGGCTGTTCCATTTTAGAACCGGACTCCTCATTAGCATGTGATGAAGGTTGAGTAAGCGGGTTGGTTCTCACCCAGAGCCCGGGGAAGCCCAGATACAACATCGGTAATAAAAGGGTCACCTTTCTGGAGGGTACCTGGATAAAGGCCTGCGTGGATTTCCTAGGCTTCGCTGCGATGGGAGGATTTGTTTGCAAACAGACACTGACAAGCAGTAGACAGGGTGCGTATTTTTTGTACTTGCATTTCCCCTTCCTGTACTAAACTGGCATTAGGGACAGTGTTGAGAGGAGCTGTCTTCGGACCAGAGGGGAATGGAGGTGACAAAGAAAAACAGCATCAGACATACACAGGCCTGGAGGACCATGTGCAAGATTGTCACGATGGGCGAGGGAGAGTCTGGTCAGCGCCGCCGAACCAAAGGGTTGGAGTTAAGCACTGAGGAGCTGGTAGAAAAGTCCTGGGGCAGCCGGGATGGAAGCCTGGTCACCACAGCGAGGCGGTCACTGTGCACTAAGGGGAGCTTGTTGAAGTTAGGCCCCTGCCCTCCCCAAGGCTGGGAGACAGGTACAATCTTTCCTGACAATTCCATTTCAAAGGGATGCCTCTCTTTTCCCTGTGCCTGAGAAAGTGGACAAGAGGTGGGGAGAAGAGTTAGGTTTTAACACATCAGTCAGAGAAAGAGTTTATAAATGAAAAGTCTGCAAGGACAAGTGCTCTGAGCACAGGGAGGTTCCAGGCCCACAGGTAGGTAGGAAGCGCCAGTGAAGTTCAGTCACGGTGAGGAGCTATTACGGCCATCCTAGTCAGAGGGCACCAGCAGCACGATTCCGCACTTCCAAGAAAGCCGGGCCTCATTCCCTAGCCGGGCCTCTCTGAGCAGGTGGTGGCTTTATCAGGGTGCACACTGACTCACTGGCAGAGGGGCTCCGACTTCAGTCCTGTGCCTGCTGGCTGGAGATCATGTCTGCTGAACCCGGCCGACTGAAGGGTGCGAGGCCCAGAGATCTCTGTGGTCTCCTGACTCTGTCACCATCCAAGAGCCAAATGCCCACACTTCTTTAGGCAAAGTGCACATACGTCCTTAGGCACAGAGCACGCTTGGAGTTCTGAGCTGCTGCCAGGCCATGTCACCAGAGGGTAGCCCAGAATTAGGACCGAGCCTCAGGCTTCTTCCTCCGTGCATTACCCTCATCAAGAGCTGGCCAGCGAATACAAGGCAGCACAGAGCACACAGGAAAAGGGGACTCTCCCTGGCTGCATTTCAGCTCGGAGCCTTGCTTTCCTGAGGGAGATGACTGCGCTGACCCCAAAACTCAGCCCTCAGAAAGCAGCACATGAGGCATGTTATTTTCTCCTAAAGGCTGTGAGGTATTCAGATAAAAACTTAAGGCCCAAGATATCCCCCGAAGCCTTCTTACATGGAGGGGAGTTTTAGGAAAGATGGGTGGAGGTGGTCCCTACAGGGCAGCGCTCTGAAGCCTCCTCTCCTTTTTCATAGCATTAAGATTTTCTTTCCTCCCCTTCCTTTGGTGTTTACCTTTTTCCCATTCTCCAGAGTGCACCACTCTACTTTGGTATCCCTCGGATCTCCTTACGTCATCCCTCTTGGTCCCCAAGAAGCACCTTTCATCTTGTCAGGCAGCCTCCCCAGCCTGGTGACCCAGCCCACCTCCGGCCGGGTGGGGTAGAGGCAGAGGAGGGAGGGCCGTCCGCCACACGGTGGCGCGCGCGAGTCTCCTAACGCGCGGTGGCCGCAGCTCGCACCTGCTCTTTATTCGGCCCCACCCGCGCCCGGCGCTCGAGGAGCTGCAGCTCCCGGCCTGGCGGGCAGACGCCGGTGAGCTCCTCGAGACCCAGGTGGCAGCCGAGCTGCAGCGGCATCTGGCCCGCGCGGGAGGCGCCGCGGACGCCCTCCGCGACCGGCTCCTCCTTCGCCAGTCCCCGCCCTCCACCGCTCCTGGCTCAGACCCGCAAACCGAGGCTTCCGGGAGCAGCCGAGGAGCGCGGCAGGCGCGGCCAAGCGGTCGCGCGGGCGGGAAGCGCGCAGCCCTCCCAGGCCCGTCGAGCCCCGGGGCGGCGGAGAGCTGTCCCCGCCGGAGGCGCCGCCCGCAGAGCCCGCGGCGGGAGGGAGGAGCCGGCGCTGTCACAGGCGCCGGAGCAAAGTGCGTGCGCCTGTGAGCGAGTGTGAGCGTGGTCTCGGGCGAGGGGAGAAGGCGGGGATTCGAGGCGCAGCCCGGCCTCCCCGCCGGACCCCGAGGTTGGCCGCGTTGGCTCCGGCGCCCAGCACCATGGACTTGCGCGGAGTTGGGACCGGCCGAGGCAGCGCCTCGCGGTGGCCCGCCCGGCGCTGGGGATGCGCGGGTGCGCGCGCGGGGATGGCGAGGTAGGATGGCTGCCCTGCGCGACCCCCGCCGCCCCGACGCAGCGGCCCCCGGGCGGCGCCGGTGACTCCCGAGCGAGCGCACAGCTGTGGGCGGAGGCGGCCCCGCGCCGCGGCGAGTCGCTTTGCCTCTTCCGCCCACTCGCACCTGCCACCGCGCGAGGACCATGTCTAAGGCGGCTGGAAGCGCGGCGGCGGCGGCTGAAAGTTGTCCCCCGACCCCGGCCGGCTCGTCCGCGGCCGTCGTGGACGATCTGTCCAAAGTATCGGACGAGGAGCTGCTGCAGTGGAGCAAAGAGGAGCTGATCCGCAGCCTGCGGCGCGCCGAGGCCGAGAAGGTGAGCGCGATGCTGGACCACAGCAACCTCATCCGCGAGGTCAACCGCCGCCTGCAGCTGCACCTCGGCGAGATCCGCGGGCTCAAGGTGAGCGGGCGGGCCGAGAGAGCCGGCCGGGAGGGCGGGCGGGGCGGCCAGCTCCCCCTCCGTCAACAGGTGATCACCCTGTCTCCCAGCCAGCGCCCTTTGCCCCATCCTCACCCCTTCGCAAAGTTTGACAAACTTTGGAGCCTCGGGCTCGCTCTTTTTCCAGCACGGGGGTCGCCAGCCTCGCGCTCTCTCAGGCTTCTTGGAGGTGAGAGGAGCGGGCGCCGGCGATGCGGAGAGTCCAGCAGGGTAACGGTGGACCCGCAAAAATGTCAGTTTCCAGAGAACTTGAGAAGTCGGTGCTCCGAGGAACCGGGTTACAGCACTATGCCCAGGCAGCGAGGAGCCGGCCGCGGCCGGTTTTGGCGGCGGGGGTCAGGGACGAGGCCCCTCCGGCGCCTGCAGTGTGCGGGCGAGCAGAGGGCGAGGAAAGGGCGGCTGTGCGCGGACCCGCCGGCCTGTGCCCAGGGACACTTTGCGGGTGCCACCCGCGAGGCTGGTGTCACCCCTTCCCGAAGGCCCCGGGCTTGCTTTGCCTGCGGCTCGGGCCGCCAGGGATTGGACGTCCCCCTCCCCAGTTTACCCCCAGGCAGACTTTAATTCATTCTGCACGGGATGGGGGGCGGGGTCGGGTGGGGTCGAGAGATTCTGCAGAAGACGCCAGGTTTGGAAAGGGCGCCTGAAGGTGCTCTTTAGGGATGCTTTCTTTTGAGCTAACCTCCCCTGGGCTGTTAGCGGAAGGAGAGACCTCTAATCCCACTAACTTTTTTTCTCCTTGGAGAGGTCTGAGTGGAGCAGAGGGCCCGTTGGGCTGCAGTAGGCCGGCGGCCGGGAACCGCCCAGTGGCCGGCCACACACTGTAAACTTCCTCTCCACACGCTTGCCGGGTGCCTCCCGGTATTTCTTCCTCTCATTGTTCTGCTTTTGTTTATAGGAAGCCAGACAGAAGTGAAATAACTGCAGGGACCTTAGGGAGCAAATTCCCTTAGGCACAAGCTGTTCTTGTCCCTTTCCACTCCCACCCTCTGCTCCTGCGGGAGACCCGGTTCCATAATCTCTCAGCGTCTCCTGGGATCTGGGACAAAGGAACGGCAGGGCCGCTGCCTTCTCACCTGTGTGCTGCACTGTCTGAGTGGAAGAGCCCCCCCTCCCCTGAGCTCCAGACCCCGGAAGCCGGTCCCGAGAGTGGGTGCAATTAGGAAGGTCCCACAGACGAAAATCCCAAGCCTCGCTCTCGCTTTTATTTGAATTCATTATTAATAGGTTATTTATTAAATACCAGGCAGTGAGGGGAATAGAGGTAGGCTAGAATAGTGGGAAGAAAACCTTTAGAAGTGGGTTTGAGTCTAGAAACTTCATCTACTGGAAAGGAGACCTTGAGTAATTAATTTGTCCAGTCCTTATTCTATTCATCAGTATAACGCATAATTTCCTATGGCGTTATGAAGATACTAATACTGTAGGACAAGGTTTAGCACTACTCAGCTACAAAATATAATGGTTATTATCATCAGAAGAGCACAAATAACTGTAGCTGTGGGTCTCTGGAATCTGGATTTCTTGGGTAAAACTAGACAGTAGAATTATTTTTCAGCCTCAGGTTTAATATTCTTACATGGTTTGAATAGTAACGAAACTTGGAAGTTTTAAAATGATTTCCTGAAGATTTTAATAATATAGAGAATTTGCCATCAAATTTTTGAACATTCTTCCATGCTGCTGTGAGCTGTGTGTGAAAGTCTGCGTGTCAGTGGGAGAAGAGCTGGGAGGATACCTGGATTTCACTCGAGTAGCATCGTTTAGGACACAGCTAACAAGCCAGTGAGGAGCAGTTACACCCGAGCAGCAAAGTCTCCCTGTGGTCTGGATTCATAAGCCGGCTCTGAGACACTGCCTGGCCTGCCCCCGGCAGGTTCAGAAATGATGGCCGCTGGTTACTTTCCATGATCAACTCCTTTTTGTGTCACCCTTCAGGAGGTAGACACTGAGGCCTGAGGGGCCTGTGGTTTTAAGGCTCTGCTGGGAGGAGGCCAGCAGTCTTTTTTCTGTCATTTGAGCTCAGTTTCCTTGGATACTGTAGTGATCCATATAGGTGGCTGACTAAGTGAATGATTGGTGCGTTCATTTGCTTGGATTAATTGGAAGACAGGGACCTTCCTTTGGCCTCTGAAGGTTTTGGACTCTCGGTTGACTGCAAAGGTGGGATAGACAGGGCCACAGCACTTTTTAATGCCAGCTCCTGTGAGCTGACTTTGAAATGCATCCAGATATTTTTCAGGTTAATGGGAGGAACTGTAGCTGTACAATTCGGTTAGGAGGAGCAGACTGTTAACCTCTGGAAGCCTCAGTTTTCTCTTTGGCTCAGTGGGGATCTAAATTCCACCTCCATGTAAGGTTTTACGAGTGTTCAATGACATATATATGTGGAAACCTCAGCAAGGTGAGATAGATTTCTCAAGGTCACGCAGATATAAAATGTTGAGCATAGATTTTCTTTTGCTTTTAGCTACTTAATATTCTTTGTGTAGAATGTGTGGACCCAGCGGGATGAAGAAAGGATGTTTTGATTAGAGGCCCATGTTGTTAGGCTTTGGGTTTCTGAGAACCATTTCTTTGGGCTGTTGTTGTGACCCAGGGTGCTGGTGAGGGGCTGATTTGGAGTAGCCAAATCTATGTAGATGTATTGTCTGCATTTTGCATGAATTTTCTTAGTTACTAGCAACACCCCTCACCCATTCTGCAATGAAGAGAAAGAATGAATTAAAACAGTGCTTCTTTCCTGATAGAGTTCTTGACAGTCTACAGCCGTGAGACTGAAGCTTTCAGTGTCTACAAAGTGGACAAAGGTCTGGGTTAGACTCTTGGGTAACATCTGGTGGCCTATGTGATGGTAAAAGAGCACCGAGGGTTCTGAGAAGCAAGTCCAGGGCTTCCTGTGGGGAATTTGAAGAGGCTGGCTCAGAAGTTTGCTTGGCTGTTCATCAGAGGGTGAAGGAAACAGCTTTAAATTGGAAAGTGAATCCGATTCTCAAGAAAATTAAAAGTAGGAAGAAGGAGCTCTGATAAAATGGAATTGGCTGTTCTGCCATCTCCCTGTGACCTCCTTAATTCACCAAGCCTGTGACAGCGACAGCACCTGTCCTGTCTGCGTTCCTGGGGAAGTCAGGACTAACATTTAAGAATTAGAAAGGGTTTCAGATGGGATATCATGCAGATGAGGAAGAACATGACTTTCTTTCCCTGTCCCATTCCAGGGTTAAATTGAATGGTGAATAAATTTTGAAGCTTAGAAAGATACTACTGTAGATTGCAATATAGCAAGGGCTTGCTGGAAATAATAGTAGAAATCCTTTCTCAGTAGCTGGAGGTGAAACCTGTTTTGGCCACAAGCCTAGAGCTTTCAAGGGTTTATCAATCTATAAACACATATTAAGTGACTACTGTATAAAAGGTACTCTAGCAGGTACGCTGCATATGTAAAGAAGGACATCAGACATCTATCTTCCATTTATGAAAACACTTATGTATGAGCAAGGAAGAAAGAAATTGATTGCCAGTGAATGCTGAGGTGTGTTACAGGCGTTAAGCAGAGAGTGGGAAAGTTACCTCATTCCTTTATGGGCTGTGAGCTCATGCGTGTCTCTGGCCAGTGCTCTGGTCCCCAGAGGGGCTGTTCCAGGGAGTCTCTCCTTTTAGCTAAGTTTATATGGGAGGAAAGGGGCTGTTCAACTAGAGTGCGCAGGCCTAGGCAGGGCTTGCTGTTCATCCCCTGAGTGGGACACACAGGTAGAAGAGCCCAGAATGTCTTTCAGGTTCAGCCAAACGGTTTCCTTCTCTTTCCTTACCGAAGGGAAGCTGCTGGAGGTGAGTGAGCAGAGAGGCCAAGCATCCGGGGGCCTTTGTGAAGACCGGTCTGGCTGAGGGTTGTTGGGATCAGAGCAGCAAGAGAAAACCAGATGGGCAGACTGAGGGGAGAAGCCAGGTGCCAGGCTCTTGGCGAAGGTCAGGCCTCAGGTCCTAACAGCCATGAAAAGCAAAGGGAGATCGGACATTAGAAGCAAAGAAATCGTCATGCCGAGCTGGAGTTGGAGCTGACTGAAAACTAATTTTTCAGGCCCTGAGATTCCATCTTGGGCTTTGTGATTATCAAGAAGCAAAGGACATCATTGGTAGACGTTTAAAGTTGATTTTCTAGCCAGTGTTGGGGGACATGTTGGAGTCAGCTTGAGTTTAGCAGAAGGAGGTCCATTTTCTGAATATCTGTTGTACTAAGCTGGGAAACAGAGTTAAGTGTAGAGGTTTTAAGCTTCATAAAGGAGGGTAAGTTATGCAGCAGCCCCATAGTTGACCCTGTTTCATGTCTAAGCACAGTGCTGCTTTTACTATATGTGTGAGTGAAGAGTAAGTGAAAACATCACAATATGTGTTGAAATTCTCTAGTTTAGGCATCTGCTATGTTCTGCTTACATAGGAAAATAGAGTAGATGAGGTTTCCATTCTTCTGTGAGGATGAGACATTAACTAACCAGCAAATGCATCCCATGCCATTATCCTGTAGTAGGTACAGCAGAGGGAAGGTGGAGGGTGGTGTAGAGCACCGGTGTGGACTTTCGGTAGCTTCCGTGGAATAGTAATAAAGTGGGTGCTGGTCGTTATGCGCAGGGCTGGGGAAGGCTTCGCAGGTGAAGCAGAAGTAAGCAGGTGAGGCTTGGTGACACTCGCTCCATGTGTGACGGTGCTCAGCCTCTCCACCACACCGCTCATCAGCCCCCACCGTTGGCCCACAGCGTCCTCTCTGTTCATCTCTCCTCCGCCTTATCCTGTCTTCCTTCCTTTCTCTCTCCCCCCAACCCTAGTCTTTCACTTTTCTACACAGAACTGGTGGTTCTTGACAAAGTGAAGCTTATCTTGTCCCTCCTCTAAGCTCAGGTCTTCAGCACCCCGGGCTCATTTTCCTGGCTGACCAAGCCTGTGCTGCTTTAGCCCTGGTGCCCCTCAGAGCCCCTGCCCCTCTCTTTTTTCAGGACATGTGTACTTTCCCTGTTTCTGTCTCGAGCTCTTTACTTACAAGTTCTCTCCTTCACTGTGGCCAGGTCTTGGCTCAGTTCTTTCCCTTGCATGCAGCGGTGCCTTCTCTTGCAAAAAATGTTTTTCTAACTTTCTTTAGTTTTTTTTACCCAGTACTTTTCATTACACAACAACATATTCTTTTTTCTTTTTCTTCCTTTTTTTTTTTTTGGAGATTCTCTTCTACCAGAATGAAAACCGTGGGATGTGGAGTTTTCTGCTGTGCTTATCTTTACCTCTCAGACTTGTCATTTGTATAAAATATATGCTGACTAAATGTTTATGAATGAGCAGACTGGGTCAGGGCATTTGGAACCTTGTGAGAAGGGAAGAGATTTGCGCTCTGTAGCAGTGAGACACTATTGAAGGGTTTTGACGTGGCGGTGACAAGATAAATAAATTTTAGAGGTCGTGTTCCAAGACTTGTGTGAAAGTGGAAAGTGAGAGGGAAGGTGCCGAGCATGACCCTAGGTTCTCATAAAGGTCCGTGGGCCGGGTGGGGACTGTGTTTGGTGAGAGGTGGACTTGGGGATGATGCTTACCAAGAGCTCAGTGGCTTCTTTGAATGTGAGACACATCTCCGTGCGTGCAGCAAGTAGGGGTTAGATGTGGCCACTCAAATGCCGCTGGGGGCAACTGTGGTGCCCTGGTAGGGGGTGGCTCATTCCATGTCTTGGGCTGAACAATTTAAACTAAGCAGTACTTCGTTTGCTCTTTTGAAAGACCTTCAGGTGCAGCATTTTTAGTTTTTTCGTAGGTCAAAAGCAGCTGTGCTTTCCTGAGGGTGTATGTATGGGGCTGTTTGTTTTTTATGGACTGATGCTTTTTTTTGTTTGTTTGTTAGTTCACTGACTGCTTCCTAAATACTGATCGGTTGATCCTGGACAAGGGAAGCTTTGTGAGATTCTGTTTGCCTTTCTGTAAAACAGTAATAATTTTTATCTCCTCAATGTTTTGGGGAAACTTAGATGAAATCAAGTGTGCCAAGAGCATAACTGATTTGGAATTTCAGCATTTATGGGTAATTACACGCCTTCAGCCTCCTTCCTCCCTTTGACCTTTCGCCCTAACGACCCAGAGAACGCACCAGTTGCAGGGTCCTGATCCCAGGAGTCCGAGCGGGGAGCCTCCTGTGAGCACCTTCCTTCAGTGGCTGTCTCTCTCTTTTCAGGATATCAACCAGAAACTGCAGGAGGACAACCAGGAACTGAGGGACCTCTGCTGTTTCCTGGACGATGATCGGCAGAAAGGGAAAAGAGTGTCCCGGGAGTGGCAGAGACTGGGCCGCTACACCGCTGGCGTGATGCACAAGGAAGTGGCCTTATACCTGCAGAAGCTCAAGGAGCTGGAGGTGAAGCAGGAGGAAGTGGTGAAGGAGAACATGGAGCTCAAGGAGCTGTGCGTGCTGCTGGATGAGGAGAAGGGTGCGGGCTGTGCGGGCAGCCGCTGCTCCATCGACAGCCAGGCCAGCCTGTGCCAGCTCACAGCCTCCACTGCACCCTACGTGCGGGATGTGGGCGATGGCAGCAGCACCTCCAGCACTGGCAGCACCGACAGTCCCGACCACCACAAGCAACACGCAAGTGGAGGCAGCCCCGAGCATCTGCAGAAGCCGCGGGGCGAGGGCAGCCCGGAGCACTCCAAGCACAGGAGTGCCAGCCCCGAACATTTGCACAAGCCTAGAGTCTCCGGGACACCGGACCACCCAAAAGCTCTCAAAGGACCCAGCCCCGAGCACCACAAACCCTTGTGCAAGGGCAGTCCGGAACAGCAGAGGCATCCACATCCAGGGAGCAGCCCGGAAACACTGCCCAAGCACATGCTGAGCGGGAGCCCCGAACACTTCCAGAAGCACAGGCCGGGGGGCAGCCCAGAACACGCCAGGCACAGTGGAGGGAGCCCGGAGCATCTGCAGAAGCATGCTCTTGGGGGGAGTCTGGAACACCTACCCCGAGCCAGGGGCACCAGCCCCGAGCACCTCAAACAGCATTATGGGGGGAGCCCTGACCACAAGCACGCAGCAGGCGCGGGCAGCGGCAGCAGCGGAGGCAGCAGGGAGGGCACCCTCAGGAGGCAGGCGCAGGAGGAGGCCTCGCCCCATCACCGCAGCGTCTACAGTGGCATGAACGGTGGGTCAGTACGCGCTGCGGAGCTGCTTTTCCGGGGCAACCCAGTAGAGATTGAGGAATGATAAAGGGCTTTTCAGCCAGTTAGAAAGTGAAGGTGTTGGCGGAGGGGTGGGTCAGGAGGAGAAGACATTTTCCCTGAAATCATGAAGTGTGGTTCTTACCCCTTTAGTTTTATTTTGTACGGTGATTAGGTGAGTAAGCAAGAGGCTTGAGAGCAAAGGGCGATGAGAAGAGGCACCATAATTCCTTGGGTCCCTGATTTGCCAGAGTGAATCCTATGAGTACTGGAGATAAAAATAAGAATTCTTCATTTTTGAAGTTAAATATTTTCCTAGTTTATGCTATTTTTTTTAAAACTAGGATTCACTTGTGGGCTGGATGCGAGTAGTTTTTAAATCCAGTTAATAGCTTGTTCAGAAAGGAATGAATACTTATGAAAACAGCATTGAAATAGAAGTGTATCCCTCCAGCAGGTTTGGTGACTGGCTTTCTTGAATCCATGTAAATGTCCATTTACCTCGAGGACTTTTTTCCCCATTGTGTTGGTTGTGGTAGAATGAACTTGTGACCTCTGTCCACATCAAAATGCTTCAGATGTATCCCTTTTCTACTCACTCAACGCCTACCTACCATCTCCTCAGAGTCCCTGGAACACATTCTCAACAGTACAGCCTTCTACACTCCAGGTAGTCGTCTTCCTGGGTCATTTAAACGCACCTGTTTACAGTGTACAGGTGTGTTTGGATTCTCCTTTGGTTTCAGAAGCATGACACCTGCTACATTTGCTGAGGCAGCACTAAACCTGAGCTTTTAAGCCTGTTGAAAGAGGCTTAATTTCCTGCATCTTAGTTCTGAAATCACTTTGAACTCAAGAGAGAAAGAATTTCTTAAAACAAAACCAAACCAAAATCAAAACGTAACAGTAAAAAACCTTTTGTGATTGTTTTATGTTGCTTGTGGTTGGGTTGAAACTAAGATGATGTTTTTATAACCTGTGGGCTTTTCACTCAAGATATCTGGGGTTTTCTGCTGCGTGTGGAAGCTCCTCAAGAGTCTGTGTGGCCAGCTGTGAAGAGCGGGGAGGGCTACCAGGTTTAGCAGTGCTGTGGAGGGATGAATTTTCAATACTGTGCTTTAAGACTTAGTTGTTGGATCCCATTACATTCCAATCCTTTTCTCATAGTGCTGGAAGTTTATTCCGGAAGCTTGGCTTCTAATGTGGCCAATGTTCCTTTAAGTGCAAATGGAAATAGAAGCGGTGGAAAGATAGTGAGTTGCTGCTCTCTTGGGTCCCTGAGTTGAAAGGTAGCAGGAAAAGCCAGTGTATCTCTCCTGTCCAGGTGTCCTGGTGGGTGCCTGTACCAGATTGGTTACCCTGGAACCCACTGTTCCCAGCAGTGGCAGTGAAAGTGTCCTGACGGCTGTAGGCAGCCTTGGCCACACAGGTCTCCATGAGACGAGAAGTTCATTTAGAAAGATATCTTGATTGTGTTACTGTTTGGAGATGGGTCATTGGCCATGATGTGATTGTTTTTTGGGGGGGTAATGGACTAATGGGAAAGTAGAGTTAATGACTTTTCTACTTCCTGATTATTTTTTAATGAGCTTGAGAAATAATTCTACTATTTTAAGGAAGCTTTGCTTCTAAAATTAAAAATACTTAGGGGCAGTAGTTTACTTACAATAAATCTTCAGTTTATAAAATGGCTTTTTAAATAACTAGTTTATTTTTATCTTTATATTTATTAACAAATTATAAGTTGTAAATATTTATTGGCTATACTATGACATTTTGATCTATGTATACAAGATGCCATGTGCATATAGATTAAGTCAAACATATGTATCATTTCTCCTACCTATCATTTTTTATGGTGAGACATTTAAAACTTTCTTAATGTGAGGAGTATATGATTATCAACTATAATTACTCACTTATATCATAGATCTCAAATCCTGTTCTGCCTCTCTGTTGAAGTTTTGTGTCCTTTGATCAATAACCCTACATTCTCTCTTCTCCTATTATTACCCTGCCCTCTGGGAACCATCATTCTACTCTTTATTTCTGTGAGTTAAACTTTATCGGACTTCTTTATAAGTGAAATCATACAATATTTATGTTCTATGCCTGGCTTTTTTCACTGAACATGATGTCTTTCAGTCTCATCCATGTTGTTGGAAATGATAATATTTCCTTTGCTGTTGTTGCTAAATAGTATTCTTTTCTGTCTGTACCACATTTACTTTATCCATTTATCCATTCATGGCCAGATTGCATATCTTGTGTATTATGGTAAATTCTGGAATAGAGATGAGAATGCAGATATCCCCTTACTACTAATTTATTCCTCGGGATATATACACTGTAGTGAGATTAGTGGGTCATAGTAATTCCATTTTAAGTTTTCTGAAGCAGCTCATACATTTTCTATAATATTTGTGCTAATTTACATTCTCATCATCAAACTGTAAGAATTCCTTTTTCCTTACGTATTCCAGTGTTGATCTTCCATCTCGTTGATGAAAGCTTTCTAACAGGTGGGAGGTAGTGCCTTCCTGTGTTTTTAATTTGCATTTCTCTAATGATTAATTATGCTGAACATTTTTCATGTAATTTTAGGCCATTTGTATAACTTCTTTTGAGAGATGTCTGTTCTGTTCCTTTGCTCATTTTAAAATTGAATTTATTTTTTTTTTTTTGGTATTGAATTGTTACCTTGGATAATTAGACATTCAGATGTATAGTTTGCAGATATGTCCCCCCTTCTGTAAGAGTGCCTTTTGTTTATCAACTGTTTCTCATGCTATTTTATGTATTTTTTTGTTTTTGCTTTTGTTGCCTGAACTTTGGGGTCACATTAAAAAAAATCATGCCCACACAAGTGTCATGGAACTTTTCCTTTGTGTTTTCTCTTAGTAGCTTTATAGTTTTTTTTTACTTGGTGTAAGGGTCCAGTTTCACTCTTTTGCATGTGGATATCTTAGTTTTCTCAGTGTCACTTGTTGGAAAGACTGCTCTGTTCTCCATTGTTCTTGCCACTTTTGCAAAATCAGATGATAATAATTTGTGGGGCTATTTATGGATTTTTCTCTTTTGTTCCATTGGTGAATGTTTCTTTTTATATCCGTGTCATGCTGTGGATATTTTCACAGTGTTAATTCTTTCAATCCATGAACACCAAGAGTCTTTCTTTTTATTTGTCTTAAAAATTTTCAAACTTTATCTTTCTTTTTTCAAATTGATTTTATTGGTATATTTTATATATACATTGTGATCACAATCAACATTGAGAATTTATACCAGTACATGGCTCATCTTCTCTTTTTTTAATAGTTCTGAATATACAGGTCCTTTACCTCCTTAGCTAAATTTATATCTATTTAATTTCTGATACGGTAAAGGAAATCATTTTTTAAATTTACTTGTTGGCTTGTTCATTATTAGCCCATAGAAACATTATTGGTTTTATATGTTAGTTTTGTGTCCTACAGCTTAACACGTCTATCAGTTTCTCAGCTCTAGCAGTTATTTTGGGGGGAGACGTTGGGATGTTCTATTACATAAAATCATGTCATTGGCATAGAAAGAAACAGTTGCAGTTCTTCCTTTCCTTTTTCAGTTTTATTCTCTTGATGCTTTGGCGTTGACTCCAGCGCTGTGTTCAAGAGCAGTGAGAGCGGGCACCTTCGAGGAAAAGCTTGCAACTTTTCCTGTTAAGAATGGTGTTAGCTGTGTTTGTCATATTTAGCTTCAGTATATTGAGATATATTTCTCCTATACTTAATCTGTTGACAGTTTTGATCATAGGAGGATTGTTAACTGCTTTTTATGGTTGTATTAAAATTTTTTCTCTAATGCAGGACTTAAAAGTTTGTAGAGGCAATTTTGAAAGTAAGTGATTTCTCTAGGTAAAAACAGTGTTATATTATGGCTTGTTACCTGGATGCAAGTAAACTTAGTGGGGTAGGCAAATATTTCTTAAAATTTAACAATTTAATGTAGTTACAAATTTGATGGGACAGCTCTAGTATAGAATGACATAGTAGTTCAGTTCTTTTTTTAATGCAAAAATTGGTTGGCTTCAATTTAACCAAGTTGAATGGCAAAATATGAAGACTTTTCGTGTGTGTCTACTTCAAGTTTTATCATTCATAAACGGTCTTCTGTTGACAGTTGATATCCACACCAAAATGTATTTGCAGTAGATTTGCATTGCATTTTTATTTCAGTAATTAATTGGAAAATGAAGTGGCACAGTGAAATGTTTATGGATCATCAGCCTGTAAACTTGAGTATTGTTAGTGTGTATCTATCCTGCTGTTGCAAATTAATTTTTGATATGGATGGTAAGGCATGCTTTTTCATTTTTTAAAGTCACCACACAATTTGTTTGCATCACTGGTGTATAAACAGATAAGAACCAGGAGCAAGGCTAATCCTAAACTGCAGATTAGCTGAGTCATTTCCAGAGTTATTCTATTTGGGGTTGGTATGAACCTTGAGTGTGTTGGATCAGCACTTACATGTTTGTGTATGTATAAAAGGCAGGTAAAAGTAAGTGAGAAGAGAGCTTGCATTTTGACAGAGTGAAATAATGTATTGGCAGGATATCATCCTACCTATAAGAATATTCATTCTCTTCTAACAAGCACACTTATGTGGTCTGGAGGAAGAGATGGCCATTTTAGTCAACCATGCCTGCCTTAGGTGTCTTTAAGTCTTCATTACACTGTCTCCCCTGAATCTTTAACTCTCAGGCACCTTCAACTCCTTTTGTGCTTTCCTTTAGCTACTTAGTGGATGACATAGTTGAACTTGACATCCAAGAATTTTCTTTAATTAAAACATTTAGCTTAATTTCTAACTAGAAAGAAAACAAATTCTGGATATTTTTTCCTCTCTTAAAACTAAACTTGCATTAACCATTTCTCAGTGTGTAGCTGATTAAAAAAACCCCATAAACCACATAAAAAAAAACTCACGATGTATTTATACTTTTAGAAGTTATTCAACTGTTTTCTAGTTTATAGAGAGTTCTACTTTCAAATGAGAAGCAGATTCAACATGTATTACATTTACTGATTAAGGCATTTGCCCCTTTATTTTAAGTTGCTTGCTGGATTCCAGTTTTATCAATTAAGTAATTAAACAGTCATTATAGCTATGACTATAAAAGCACAAACCATCGAAGAGTACAAACTGGCAGCATCAACTAGTAAGGAAGGGATTCTCACTTATTCCAAGTTGAACGTTGTCAAGGTTGAATGTTTTGATCAAGTTTAATTTTTTTAGAAGGTTGAATTGTTTTTCTTTCCACAGTGAAACTAAGGAGTTTTGCTTCAGATACCAGCTAACATCTTTGCTGTATGAGAAGTAACTGTTTTGGCTCAGGTCACGAATGTGTTGGCTGATTCTGGTTCTTCTAGTGATAACTCTGTCTGTTGTTAACTTTTCAATGATGTCTCTGATGACCAGAGCCCATGCCAAGCCGTTCACCTATCAGCTATTATGAATCCACAGTAAAAAGTAACAGAATTGTTTGGATTTTAATTACAGAGATAGTACTGCTAGTTACCAGCAAAAGAGAAGGCATGATAAAAGAAACATATTAAATTATTCTCCTTATTCTTTATTGTATTATCATCTGTCTCCAAAAATAAGAGAATTGCTTCATTATCCTAGTAAGGCTGATGCCTTTTGCTTTCTTTGCGTACATTTTAGTAAATGATGACTCTGTGCTATCCTTAGTATCACCCTAGCCAGTGGGGACACGCGTGAGGAAAATTATTCACTCCTAGTGAGAAGGGCCGTTTAGAACTGTGATGACCTTACTGGTGGAATGACAGGTTGTTAGTCTTCTTGAATGTTTTTTATTGCTTTTTGCCTTCTTGTATGAGAATACCTGAAGAAGCGACAGGCTTTTTATCCAATTCTTCCTATAGTCCAGTTTTTCAAAAGCAGTACTATTGACATTTTGGACCAGATAATTCTTTGTGTGATGTGTTATCTTTTGCTTTTTGAGGAGGTTTAACAGCATCCTGTAGGTAAATAAAAATGTCTGCAGAGGCTGCCAAATGTTCTAGAGTAGGGTATAGGCAAAATTGCCCCTGGTTTAAGAACCACTGCTTCATGCCAGTGGTTTTCAATCTGGCTACAGGTTGAAATCATTGCAGAAGATTTGAAAAAAATACCAATGGCTGAGCCCCACACTCAGACACAAGTGGAATTGATCTGAGTAATTTTGCCTGAGTAATTTTCAGAAAGAGCTTTTTGGGTGATTTGAATGAGCAGACCAAGTGAAAATCATTTCCTGAGATAGGTTTGTGTGGGTTCAGGTCTCAAATACCCAGCCTTCATTGGCAATGAAGAATTAACTCAGCACTTTGCTTTGCTCAAGAGTTGACAAGGGCTGCCTGAACCCAGCTCTGTAGAAAGACTTTCCCTCTCTCTAGTCTAGGTCAAGGCTATCTGATAATGCATTGATTTGGGGTATGAGATGAAATTTTTTTTTTTTATGGGTAAGTTAGGTTAATTCATGTTTAGAGACATCCCATCCAGATGGAAAATTAAACATATGAGTTTCTAACCCATTTACCATGGATGTTGATGATGCATATGAACTTGCAAACCCTGCACTGCCGAGATATATTTTCCACAAGAGGACACAGTATTTCAAATCTCTCACTTTACCGATATTACCCTAAGTTTTAACATTGCTCTTTGCTTTCTGTCGAAACTATTAGTGAGTAAGGGAAAGCTGTTGATAACACCGGGTGGCCTAGTCTGTGAATAGTAAGTAACCTATGTGTGGGAGAAAGAAGGAGAATTTCTACAAAGTAAGGTTACCTGTGAATTAAGCAGTGGTCCATTACAGCATGCATAATTATTCTCAATATTTTATTTTGCTTAGAAAAGTCAGTCGAACATCACTTACAGATGCATTTGGACAATATAAATTGAATGTTTCTTGCAAGAAAAATTTCAACAGTTACAATTGTGGAATAACAACGGGTTTTAATTGAAGTCCTTTGAGTATGTCCTAGTCTCTGAACTGACACATACATGATTAAAGAAATATACAAAGGCTTTTGTTTTGCCAGCTTCAACGTGGCAATTTGTAGCCCTGTGTACACTTTGTCAGGGCATCAGCTTAAAAAATTCTGAAAAAAATGGAATCAGTTTGTTGTATAATGCTTATAAGGCAAAGTATATCACATTGATCATAAGGATACATTGTGATTTATTGATATGGAAAGGTTCACGTTGGTAAGTAACTTAAGCAAAGTATAAAATGTCTCAGAGGTAGGCTGTTGGAAAACCTAGATGTCTTAGGAATGTGTCGTCTAGTACAGTGTAAGGTTTTCAGCTCCACCTGCAATAATAGCACAAAGCCATAAAAGTTTTTTTTTTTTGACTCTTAGGCCTGTTTCAATATTTTCCCTAGCGACACTATCTATCAAAGCTTTATATATGTGTATAAGTAGATTTGTATACATTTCAATAACTCATATTGCACCTGAACAATATCAAACATTCAGTTAATTCTGTTTAGTAAAAGAAATGTTCAGATGTATCCGATACCTGTGCTAGCAGTTGTCATAAAGTAAATTAGGGATTTTTCACTGATTACGAGCCTGACCTATAGATGCAATTGAAATCAGATGTTTATGTTCTGGTTCACTGAAACTTTTCAGGGTATGTAATAGAAAACAATGTGATCATGAACTTTATCATTTCATTTTAACTGAAATAGTTTGGGACAAACCATGAGAAAGTAAATTACTGCCATTTCTTTAGGTTATGATTTTTCATAAGTGTCAAATGAATACAAGTGTATGACTGTGTACCCACAATACAGTACAGACACAAAATATGTGGGACTATCCATTTACTCTTAGTAATGATGCATTATTCTGGAGGCATTAGTATAGGGATCACAAGTTTCCCTGGTCAGAAATAAAAATGTGAAGCCAAATTTTGCCAGATCTTAAGAAGATAAATAATGGTAATGTTTTCCTTGTGTAGCACCACTAAGTTAATATAAGCTTGATGAAAATAAATTTTCCAGACCGATTTGACATGACACTCTAAAACTAATTAGAGGGGCATCTCCATGGCCCTGGGTGGATTACCGCCCCCATTGCTCTTTAAAAATAGAGACATCCTGTTTCAGCTGAACCTCCTTGTCTTGAGCAGTCTAACTCACCTTCTCATTGTTTTAAAATTCTTTTCTGCTGTTTCTAATGACCCACAATAGCTTGGGAAAATGGTTAACTCCACTGCTTAGAACTGCGTTTAAAAAAAAGAATAACATTAGGCTGTCTTCCTGTGTATAAAGTGCGTAGTCCATGTATGCATGGTCCTTGAAAGGTCCATGTATTTCCTATTTCATGGGTCTTGGTCTGCTACTTTTTTTTTTTTCCGGTTCCGGGATCATACTCAGTACCTTGCACTTGTTACGCGTTTGTGGTGCCACGGTGCTAAGTCCCCAGCCCCTTCTATCTTTTTCTTTGTTTGCTTGTTTTTTGTTTTTTATACTTCTGATTATCAAAGTATTTCTCTTATATGAAGAGAACTCAAATATTTACATCTTAGGTAGTTTGGCATAAGCAAGTTACCTTAATAGTACTTTAATACATAATTTTTATGGCAAACATGGTCCATATTTGAAAGGATTACTTATTTTGTATTTGATTTTGATACTGAGAATACTTTCGTGTTCCGAAATGGGCTGATTTTTGAGAGAGCTAGGACATTTGAAACACAGTATCAAGAGTAGACCATGGGATACTTGAGATCACAGACATGAAATCTCAGCTTTAATTTATAAGAGTCTTTAATCTGCAAAAGAGTGAGGTTCAAGTTATTGCTGTGCCTGACATAAATTGCTTTCTCTCTGGAGTGCTCTTCAAGTGTTTCCAATAGAAAGAACTGCTGCTCTTTTGAGGCAGAGGACCCTCAGCCAATAGAGAGGCAGAGGAGCTGTTCGGGAGGGGGAAGATGGCTGAGGAGGCAGCAGGTTGCATTGTCACCTTCACAAAGGCGATACGGACTGATTTATCCTCCCTAAGGTAAAAGGCAATAATGGCATCATTCAGATGTGGCTGTTCACTTACAGTGTTCACACGACAGGATCACGTATACTGTGAAATTTCTGTTACTTGTATCATCATGCAAGAGTATAAGTTTTGGGATTTTATCCTGGTCCATAATTAAAACTAGACATGCTTTCAATTGCTAGATAAATCAAACTCAGGAATAATACCTAATATATATACATATATATGTATATATATACATATATACATATATATATTGCACCTGAACAATATCTAATACTCAGTTAATTTTGTTCAGTAAAGGAAATGTTCCAAGGCATCAGATATGTATGCTAGCATACATATATATATATATATATATATATATATATATATATATATGCTAGCATGCATATATATATATCTTTTGTACATATATACACGTATATATACATCTATAGATGTCTATATGTCTATATATATATCTTTTGTATATATATACATATATAGATGTCTATAGATTTATATTCATATATAGACATCTATATATGTGTGTATATATATGTATATATATATATATAAACTTTAGTGGTTTCTGTTTAGGTTTTCTGTGAGATAGGTTAAAAACTTGGATTAGATTTGCTGATTACTCGAAGACTGTTGAGTTATTGTGCATGCTCACCCTCTCCACACTTCTGGAGCAGTTAGTGTTCTGGTATGTAGATGTAATAGAATATGAAATGCACAGAATTTAAAGATTTTTGCATACTTTTTTCCTTGTACCTCTTTCACCTTCATTTTCAGTTACCTAGAGGAAAGTCAATCCTCACGTCTTTTTTTTTAAGGTTTTTTTGAGACAGGGTCTTGCTTTGTGGTTCAGGCTGGCCCTGAGCTCAGCCTCAAACTCACATCACAGCAATCCTCCTGCCTCTGCCTCCCGAGTGCTGGGATTACAGGCGTGAGCCACCACACCCGGCACTGGTATGTGGTACTGGTTGCTGCTGGGGTGAGTCTCCACACCCAGTATTGTTATGTGGTTACCGGGGATTGAACCCGGGTCCTTACGCTTGCAAGACAGGCGCCGGAACCACTGAGCTATATCCCCGGCCCAATCCTCACATCTTTAAATCTGGCAAATAAAATCTTTATAGTGCCATCTTTGCCTGCAGGTATGGTGGGGGAATAGAATGTTTTAGTTAACTTTTGACAGCCAGATATTGCAAAGTGGTTTCTCATGCTTCCAGAATTGACTTTACTGGTCAAGTTGATTCACCATTTTGTTAAACCGACTCAGGATTTCATCTCTGGTCTTGATCATAAAGAAAATGGAAAGGTCTTCTCTTTTTCTTCTGAGTACTGAAAGAACTTTTTGGCTTTTAGGAAAATCTCTGATCTGGACTTTGTGAAGTTATAGCTTCTAAGTGTCTCTATTTGGTATTTGGTTAAAAAGTTTTCAGAAAATTGAATTGAGTGCATGACGTTTGTTTTCCTGAGTAAACTCCTAATCGATGCTGAGAGAAAAGCGGAGAGAGATAGAGATTCAACAGTCATGTGCTGCCTGACTGTACTGTGCATATAATGATTGTTTCTTTAGAGCATAATGATAGTATTAAATTCTTATTGCTACTCAATTATTATTGTGATACTTTACCTATAATATTCAGTAAAATAACATGTTGTATAAGTTTTTAGCCTGGAAATATGGACCACATATTATGTACCTAGGTGTGTAGTAGGGTTTGACGTTCACACATTGGCAAAATTACCTAATTCCGGGATATATCCCTGTCATTCATTGATGTATGAATATATATAAATATAATATATGTGCATATATTCACATATTTGTTTTATTGTTGAGAATGAATTCTGTTTTAATGTTAAATAATAGATTAAAACAATACAGTTGTATTTTATTCAGAAAGCCAGCTATGGAATTTATTGTGATATAGCACTGTACATGAGAGACATAAAGTATTCAACCCTTTCATATTCTAAGTGAGAAACTGACTTTCAAAGAAATTTAGTGAATTGCCTAAGGCCAGCTGCCAATTCCCAGATGACTAGAAGGAATCAAACTGTCTCAGGGCAGAGAATCAGTTTGATGAAGACACCTTCTAGCCTTTGAACCACTTGTGGTGCAGGTAATGTTAATGAAGTAGAAAACAATTCTTGTCCACGTCCTGACAGGAATTCTAGAAAATGAGAGGCATGTAATGGTCAAAGTGGGAGATAAGTGCCTATCTTAACTCAGATAAACTAGGTTCTGTCTTGGAGAACCATCAGAGAAAACCTGGTAATTTAGTAGGTGAACCCCATTTATTTTGGGGGAGGCCCTGGCTGTCCAGATTGGGGGCACAGTTGAAAGATGGATGGGTAAGTGCTAAAATAGTATTCTTGAAAAGATATTCCTCTATCCCGGTATACAGTTGCCTTACCACTTATTTGGATTCTTCTCATTCAAGGCCATATTCTTTCTAGATAAACCTAATTAGGAAAATCGGTTGGCTTTGTAGTCTTGTCCATACACACAGTCTTGTATTAACTGCAAGAAACAGAAGGGAAAGTGACCAGGAGCAAAGGGATCAACCAGATGGCCAAACCAACTGTTCTCAAGAAGTGGCGTCTTTTTAATAACTCAGCTTACTACAAACAAAACTAATTAAGTCTGTTATTCTGATTTATGCTGCTACAGGCAGAAGTACAGTACACTTTCCTTCTATTTTTGATGGCATTTAAAAGGTCAAAATATCTTGAGTTGCACATTTTTATTCATAACAGCTTGGTCTTTTGAGCCACTCTTGAGAATTCAAATTAACCACGCTCATTAATTCAGCATCTATCCCATTTCCCTAGACAGTGAGCACCAATTCACCCTTCCACCCAAACAGAATGATAAGACCCTGAAAGAGGAGTCATTAGTCATATCTGTAGATGATGGATTAGATGTGACTTTAACAGGAAAGCGAGGTAATAAAAGGCAGAATGAAAATAGCAGACAGGGGTAGTTCAGAGACACCAGTTTGTGTGGGGAGCACTGAAGAATTTACAAGAATCTGTCTGGCTGTGCATGCTGTTGAGGATCTTTTGTTGACGGGCAGTACGGCCCTGTTCGTTGTTCCCGAAGGTGACCAGGATGGCCCTTTCCATGGAGCCCTGAGGGAAACCAGATGAATTTAGCCGCCTGTCCTACATATGAGTACGCTTAGAAAGGGAATACATTTATAATTATGATCAATTTGAGGTCTAGGAATAAACATTATCCAGGTGGTTTACCATGAATAGCTCCCGTAGTATAGTGACTTTTATGAGAAACTATTCAGAATTAAGCTTTTCAAAATCTGAGGAAGAACAGGCTTGAAAATTGCTAATTTTTACAGTATCTCTTTATCATGTCAACAGAGATGATGTTACTGGCTTGTCTTATCCTAAAACTGTAGGAATGTAGCTTTCTACCTTAATTTCTTTGGTATTTTTATGTTGCAACCTCAAAATTGCTCACTTTAAGATCTATTGTATAGCATATAAATCTATCTCTGATTCAAATATTTTTTCAGGAGTTTATATAACACACAATGAGCATTTAAAGAAGATAGCTAGGCTCGCACGATTACACCTATTCATGCAATATATCTAATTATTTTTACATTTATGAGTCTGGAATTTCATCCATACGTTAATATGTAACTACTCATCTTTAAATTGGCATATGGCATCTAAGTTTATTTTACAGCTTAAAGCAATGAAAAACAAATTTATAAATCTTCTGAGCTAAATTCTATTTTATTGATGTATAGAAAGGAATTTATTTAAATTTTGCTTTACCACATGTTAAATTTCTCATGGAGTTTGAACCGTATGATGTGCTAACCTCCTGGAGGGCATGATGGCGAACTTACCCAGGTGGAGATTTAGATATGGAATTGGTGTGACCTTTAGTATATCATCAAACTTTATGGGAAGAATAATTTATCCACCAAATAAAGGGCTAGGAATAGAGATTTTTCCAAGTAAGTAGTCTTTGAATTTGGATTTCAAGATAAACCTCAAATTGCCATCTTTTTCTTAGGTGTGGGCAATAAAATACCATCATATCATAAAAGAAGTTCCTTCAGTTTGAGAAAAAATACAGACTTTTACTAAAGGGTAGTCTTTGTCCAAGAAACAGCAATGCTGTACTGATAACATCTATTTTTGGGAACCATATCAATTTTTGGGTAAGAATAACATATAGCCTAGGGTTCAGATTCAATAATGAACATAAAATATATTTGTAGTGTAATATATTTTGGAACTTTATCCTAGTCAAAATAAAAGTTTAGTTTCACACACATTTGTAAGCCCAGAAGCTACTGCGTTAACTCAGTTTCACTTGGACAGAGTTTAGGTGGAGAAGCTGGCGGGAAGGAAATCGGGACCTGTAACCCCTGTGCCTCTTCCAGCTTCTTGCTCAGTTTCTTACCAAGAGAGAAAAAAGATTTATTGGCCTGAGGGTTCTGAACGGCTTGCAGCTGAGGCTCTTCTCCCTGCCTGTCGTCATCTCCCGGGACTTCGGGTTTATGTAGCAGGGCTCGGCCTGTGCTTCTAACATCAAGCAGTGAGGATATTTTCCAAGAAGGATGATGTACATGAAGGGAAACTTTGTTGTGCATGGTGTGATGAGAAAGTGTTGCTCTGCATTCCCTCTGCACTCTCATGCCTGGGAGAGAACTTGTTCCAGGTGCAGCAGTTCATCTACACGTATTAGAGTGGACCGCCTCCTCCCCCACGCCCTCTGAGCCCTGCAGGGATGAGCCTGAACACAGTGCGTGAGCAACCTACCAGAAGAGCGATCGTGGAGCTGACTTGGGATTTGTGCAGTTTTAAAGTCTGTTGATAGTAGATTTCTTCTGCTTGGGCAGCTCTCACATGGCAGACACACATCCACTGGTGGCTGGAATGTATATTCTATGTGGACTCTGATGTATGTTTCCCATGTTGCTTAGTGGGATAGTGATCTAGAAGATGAGTAAAGGATTCTACTTTCTGTTCCATCGCAGACTGAATTTCTTAAATCTTTTTGCTATTCCTCTATCAGATGGGAAAGTGTAGCTTTATTAACCATGTTTGGGAGACATTAAGCCAAAAAGAGGTATTGGCATTAGGCTCTTTCTGTGCTACTGTTGGGCCCTCATTAGCCAGATGCCTTAGTCAGATTTTTGTTGCTGTCACAGAACACCTGAGATTGGAATTTTGTAAAGAGAAGGGGTTTATTTTGCTCAGTTTTGGTTTCTGGTTCGGTCCACAATCTGTTCCAAGTCAGAGTAGGTGGTAGAAGTGCAAGAGACACAGAAGGAAGTTGAGAGGCTTGCTCACAACAGCTGGGAGCTTCCTCAAGAGCTAATCCAGGCTCACAGGTTAGACGTTAATCCTTCTTAATGTCGTGGCACTTCTCATTGCACTGGGCACCAAAACTCTGGTAGGGACAAATGGTACTTGATCCATGACACCAGATTTTGATGCTTCTTTTCCTGGAAACTTTGGCAAAAGACAAGATGTTTCTCCTTTCTTTGGCACTTTAAGATTATTTCTTTACAGCTGACACATCTAACTAGTTTGGAGTAAGGTCCTTCAGTGAAATTGAGAGAGTAGTAAGTGAAGGGAAAGGAAAAATCTATAGCAACTTTATTATAAATAATCAGCTTGACTAATCAGGCGGGCACGCTTTCTGAATGATGGGATAATGGAGATTTATTACAATAAATTAAAGGCTAATCAGAGTTGTGTCCTGAGACAAACAACACACTAAAACAAACATCAGTGACAATAAGAGAAAGCATGAGCTGATGAGAAAAGACTCACGAGTGTGGGTGGCAGCAGGAAACCACAGTCTGCTCATATTGTACTTGCTTTGTATCAGTTTCTGTGCTGCTCCATATGTAGACGTGGTCTGTGTGCCTTGTGCAGACGAGGTGGGGCTTTCTTCCTCAGGGGTGGTTCAAATGGAAATGTGAGATGACTGGGTAAAGGGCCTTGTGATTACTCAACCACTACACATGAGTGATTAGTTTGGCACTGCCCTAAACCCAGTAGTCTAAATAAGACAAAAGGGGAAGAAAGATGCTGTTACATCTTACTACCTTCGCTGCCTTGGGCACCTGTTTGGCATCCGTGCCTTGGAGCCAGCCGATTATGGACTGAAACCTATAGGATGTGTAAACCAAATATCCCCCTTCCCTTCCAACTTTAGGTGTTGGACGTTTCCCTCAACAATGAGAGCAAAGTAACTAACAGCAGATGAAAGCTTAGGAATAAACACTGCTTAACCAGCGTTTATCGTTGTGTTCCATGTGGGTGCAGCACGGTGCTAGATACTCTGAGCGGTACAGTCAGAAAGTGCAAAGGGAGCCAAAGGCCCTTCAGATCAGGAGTTCAGAGTCTGACTTGTCTCTGGGGAGAGGTGAGGATCAAAGGACGGTGTGCAGTGCAGCGGATGGACAGGACAAGATGAGCAGTAGGTCCCATGTGCCTGCGAAGGCCCGGGAGATGGCTTTCAGGCTGCCTTGCCAGGGATGGCTTCTCAAAAGAGGTGCAGTGTGAGGTGGATTCCTAAGTGTGGTTAGATTTGATGGGCTGGAGGGGCGGGTGAGGATGTCCGAGTAGAGGCAAAAAAGAGGTGGGCTGAAGCCAGGTTACATAGGGCATCAGTGCTTCAGGGGGTGTTTCCTGGTACAGCATTATTTTCTCAAAATGTTTATTCTTTAGACCTAGTGGTTAAACCGAAGAAATTAAAAAGGCCACTAGTCTTTTATCATCAGTGAAATCTCTTGTTGGGATCTTATAACTCAGTTTTTTAATTTTAGAAATTAAGCACTCTTAATCTGAGGCTTTCTAATGAAAAGTACTTGAAGGCTTTATGTATCCAGATTTATCTTATCATTTATTATTATTCTGTGTAGCTTTTCAAGGCAAGCTTGAATTGTTGGTTTTTAGCTGGGGAGTTTTATGGTGAAAAAGAAAACTCTTCTGGGTTAATGATGAAGTAGGTTTTGGGGTAAAATCTGACCTCATGGCCCACTGGGTAGAAATATACTGCTAATTGAAAATCAGTAAACTAATTCTGTTAAAACAATAAAGATATCAAGTAATCTTGGAACCTTACTGAACCTTTGGTTGGTCAACTCTACTTTGAAATTCCATTCATTTTGATGCTTTCTCACTTTTAATTTCATTGTACTTTCTACACTAACAGGTAGTGTTCTGTATTAAGCTTCAGGCAGTTTTGTGATGTTTCCCTGAACCCTGAGGTCTGTGGAGCCTCCATGGGGCATTGGGGTGGGGGAGGGGAGCAGGTGGGGCCACAGTCTCACTCACCCTCACCTGGACCCCCAGCACCGCTCCATTTTACTGCTCACTTGATTTCACTTCTTTGAATTCTGACTTAGGTGACTGAGTTAAAAACTTTGCAAACCTCCGGGGTATCTTGGTGACACCGGAGAGACAAATGGTTCAGATACGCCAGCCAGAGTTCTAGACGAGTAATTGGACAGATCCACCATTTCTTGTTTGTCCTTACAGTGAGTGTGTGGCAGTGTCATTTGTGATGACAGGCAGATTGTAAAAATAGAGAATCAAATTGAGTTACATGCATGGGATTTTTATTTTTCAGAGGTAGACATTTAAATTGGTGTATCTTTGAAAACTTACACTTTTGGTTTTCCTTCTTGGTATCTGCCATCTGTTCTTTATTTTGTGATAGCTTCTGGGGCTGGAGAGAAAACAAAGCATAATTTTTTTGAGGAAGCCAAGCTTGCTAGCATCTATTTTTACCTGCTGAGGTGCTGAATAATATTTAATGATCTATGTAGAAAGTAGTAAAATTCTTTGAAAACACAATATTTTTACTTGAATCGTTAGCACTTAGCTTTTCCTGTTTTAATCTTCTCTTTTCCTCTCTTCTCTGTGGAACTGCTGGTACAGACTTTGTTCTAACAGCCAGCATAGGTAAATGTGACCTTTCTTGTGATGTCATTGAGTTACTGCTATTCAAAAAGGTTGGATTTGAGTTTTTGTTTCTTAATCTGCTTTCAGTTCTGAGGTCTTCCAGGAATATAAACTTTTAAAGTAAGAGTTAGCTTTTTATAGCACTTGCTGTAGTAAATTTTTATTACCCTATATGAAACTAAGATATATAGCTATTTCTAGCAAATTCTATTTATAAAATGAAGTTTTAGAGTAATCTACTCCCACTACTTTATACGCGTGCCTCTAAGCCTGTGTATAAGCCAACTCTGGATTGGCAAGTTGCTGAAGATACAGTCCCATTACCTCCAAAGATTTTGAAGTGGTGATACATGTTATTCCCTGCACTCCTGGAATCCTGGGTTAATGTTGATCAAGAATTGCCCGATTTGGTAAACAGAGAGTGGATTCTTGGGAGAATTCACTGGGCATGTGGCAAACCCTTTGCCAGGGAATCAAACAGTATTTTAAGCCCCGATTGACTCAGGGAGAGGGTTTCACAGTGATTTTATGGCCTTAGGACAGTGTTTTTCAAACTCATCTAGCAGTGTGATAGATAAAAGGAAAATGAGGGAAAAGGGACAATGTCAGGGCAGCTGGCAGCTTTTCCTCATCCTTTGTTGGTTTAAGATTCTTAGTACTTCACGCAAGGTCTTTAGACTTAGAAATAATGAAGAAGCCAGAATTTACTTGGTAACTCTTATCAGACTTCAACATCCCACCATCTATAATCCATAGTAGAGAAAGCAATCATTCTTCATGTTTCTTTTTTTTTTTAATTATCTTTATTGGTACATTACGAATACACATGATAATCGCATTCAACATTAAAAGTTTGTACCAGAATATGACATGACTTGATTCTCATTTTTTTCCTTTTTCCCCCCACCCTGCATCCCCACTCCCCCTATATACATAATCTTTGTTTTCTTTTTTATTACCATGTTCATTTTCTCCTTGTTATTTACCCTTTCCATTCTTCATGTTTCTTAAGGTTTTCCTCATGCAGACACACTGGGATGCTGCTCTGACTCAGCCAGAAGGAGGACTTTGGTCATGCATGGTGTCTTGATCTGGCCATTCTGGGCCACTGTACTTTGAAGGTCTGATGACCAAATCTGAGAACAGTGGTGATTTGAACTTGCTGTCTGAGTATATGCCAAATCATTACAGTCCAGTTTTAGTGTCATAACTCACTATTATGAATGACTATTGGATAGTTACACACAAAGTAAATAGAATGCTAATTTGTTGAAAGCATCTGATTTGAAAATAAACATTCTCACTAAAATCTCATGAATTCTTTTCTGGGCTCTTTCTAAAGAAAATTAAAACAAAATCTTCATTGCTTACAAGAAGGAGATTTAGTTCTGGTGATATTTGGAAAGAATACACAGATGCAAACAGGGCCCTGTTCTTTTAAAATTTTCTTTTCTGAATGAAAAATTGACTTGTATACAAACCCCCTACTGAGTAGGTTAAATGAGAATGACCTGCTTAGATTTTTTTTAATACTATTACTTTGAGAAAAGATTTTAATGTATTATAGACTATAATGAACTAGCTATTCCAGTCGAGTTGTAGTGGTTATGGAAAGTTGGGAGAATTTTATCATTTCTGTTTTTTGAGACTTAACTAAATGGACCTAAATGAGGTTGTGATTTTGTCTTTGTGGAGATGCTGAAATTCAGCACAAGGGAAGACCAGATCGACCATCTGTTTATAAGCGTTATTTATTCACTGATTTATTTATACCTCTGTCTGTTACTGCTATGTATTATGCTCTGTGCTCACCGTTATTCCACATCGGAGCTCCTACTTTGTAGGTCATGGCTCCGGGCATAACGCGTGAGCTCATACTGTTCCTCAAACTTAGCGGTCCTTAATTCTGACTGCCATCGCTATGACTTTTAGTTATTTAAATATGGACCTTGAATCCACTAG
Source organism: Petromus typicus (assembly GCA_004026965.1). Classification (NCBI taxonomy): domain Eukaryota; kingdom Metazoa; phylum Chordata; class Mammalia; order Rodentia; family Petromuridae; genus Petromus; species Petromus typicus. The sequence continues at coordinate 8,167 of PVIR01009005.1, read as the reverse complement.
AGAATTAGAATAAATGCAAGTCATGAAGCATTTTGGGAAGTTGTTTCTGGATCCCCAGTCGTCAGTGGAGCTAATACTGACCCAATGCCCATGGAGAGCAGCGGCCGAAGCTGTTGTGGAGCTGAGCGGTCGTGGACGGTGGTCAGAGCCACAGCTCTGGAAAGTGAATGTTGGCGAAGGTCCATTTCTCTGCCTCAGAGAACCTATACCCAACAGCAGGACTTGGAACTGATGGCCTGGGGGCCAAAGGAAGTCCCAGGCGTGTTTCACGTGTCCCATAGTGTTTCAATACACACAGGTTATTCACGTCTGTTTCTGGCTTTTCTTGGTAAATGAAGATCTCTGGCACTGTTCCTGCCTCCTCACATGGCAGCAGTGGGAACAGCCCTGGCTACTTGAGCAGAGATGTTCTGGATTTTCATTTCTGTTTAAATACTTAGTGTTGTAAAATGGCAATTTTTTCAGTATGTTCTCGGTGCCAGGAATTTGGACAAAGTCAAGTGGGACTAATCTGTTTGCATTCTACGATGCCTCAGCTGATGAAAGTTAGATTTTAGGGGGTAAAATTTTCTGGAGGCATCTTTACATATATGTCATGTGCCCGGGCTGGGATAGCTTGGTATTCTGTGCCCTGCCACCCCCCAGGGCAGGTTCCAGGGCTTCTGTTTGGACTGTCCAGGCTAATATAGCATGGTATGCAGGACATTTATCCTCCTGTATGGTGGCTCATGATCCAAGAGCAAGTGTTCCTCAGGACAAGGCCAAAGCCTGCTGTGACCTAGCCTCAGAGGTTATACTTCTTGGTCACTTTCTTACATTCTATTTTTTTTAGTCAGTCACATGCCTACTCAGATCCAAGCAAGAGGGTCAGTGAACTCAGTCTCTCAATGAGCTAAGTATCAAGGGACTTGCAACTGTGCTTTAAAAGCACTGATGGGAAAAACATATATCCATTTGCCACAGGCTTTACTGCTCCCTATTACATTGTATCTGAGTTGTTCTAACAATTTGTTACCTGACTTTGCAGTAGGAAGTCACTGTTCTTTCTTGGTGCTTCCCAATGTACATAGAGTAGAGTTCTAACTAGGTCTGTCTGGTCATTGTTCACAGGATAAATCTGAACATTCATTTTGGAGGAAAAATGGGGGCAGTAATATAGATTCACTGTTCCAGCTTCCATTAGGAAAGCACTGTGCCTTCTACCACTTCCAGAACTTGGTTGTAAATGGTATGCCTGACCATACTCCATGCCGGAAACCTTTGTTAGTGTTTTGTATTTCCCATTTGATGCCAAGTGCTTCATCTGTTTCTGTAGCACCCCATTGCACTTATCCTAGTATAATACTTCTTTTTCCTGCCTGTCTTCTCAATTCTAATTCAGATTTCTTGAGGGCAGAAGGATATTTCTGTCTTCCTGAGCTAATGTCTAGCATAAGGGACATGGTGACTGTTTATGGGATCACCGATCAATGCCCATCAGAGACTTCATTCAAAAATTACTGTTGTTGAATAGCAACCTTCAGAGAGTCTACAGTAGGAGAGGGGGTCCCGTGGGTTTGAGTTTGACAGGAATTATGCATCATTCTCTGCCCTTTCCACACTAAAAGTGAAAATGAGTACATATTAGTGAGGTGATGAAATATCTTTAAAATCCATATATCTTGATTATATATTTGTGTGTGTGTACACACACACACACACACACACACACACACACACACATATATATATGTATATGTATAGATCCAGGTGTATTGATTATATATTTGTAGATCATGAAAGGAAGTCCTCAGTGGTAGATGTCAAGACGAAGCTTCCTTTGAGTGTGCCGGCAGTTGTGACATATCGCTAAGTGCGTCCCCTAGTGAGAAACCAGCACTCTCAGAGATGCTGTGGGAAGCAGCCTGGGAGGGTGGGCAGGCCGGGCACACTGTACACTGGTTCTGGTGTTGTCCTTGAGGGCAGCTCACTTCACTTCTCAGGCCTCATCTGTGTGCAGTGGTGGCAGCAGCTCACAGTGGCAATTGATAAGTACTAGATCTTTTTCTTTGCTCCAGGGAAAAGATAATAGTGTCTAACTTTATGCTTGACGATTAGCTGTATCCTTCACCTCTTAGTTGCTCATTTTGTCATTTTAATCTCAGCAACTCAGAAGCTAATAAACTTTAAGCAAACTATCATTAATGGTATGTAAAGAGGATATAGTATCACAGGAGTCAAGGAATGAGAGGCAAATTGGTTGGGCTGCCGGAGTTAGGGATCTACTTTCATTGAGCTCTAACAGCTGTCAAATGGATCATCTTGGCCATTGTTGTTTCTAAAGGAGAAAGTGAGCATTTAGAAAAGCTTTTGGGTGTATCCACTATTTCACAGTTTCAAGTTCACTTAATTGTGGGACTCGGTTGCTGTTATTAGGGTATCAGGCCAATATTACCCATTTATCTGTATTATTTTATACCGTATAAAAACAGATTCAGAATGGCTTGGGTGGCAATATGGTACTTTAGCAAATGGGATCCACAGTCTTTATTTTATAAGGTTTAGATTTGTGTATGATTTGGGAGCAGGTTCTTTGTGCTGCCATGAGTCAGAGCTAAAATTACCTAAGTTTCAAACAATGAGATTTCTTCTAGGAACTGCCTTTTTTTTTTAAGAGGTTAGAGGAAAAGGAGAGTCAGATAAGCTTTGCTTGAATTTCCAGACTCTAGGACCTAGGCCAAATAGAGATTGAGCTGCCTCTTAAAATTTTTATTATTCGGCACTCTAGGAAACCCTTGAAAAGAGACTAATGCACTTTTAATGACTGGATATTAAAGAGTATTTATTTCTAGTATGAAAAGTTGCCATTGAAGTAATTCTGTTTTCTTCCTTGCCTCAATTCAGTTATAAAGCAGAGCCTAATTACTGAGAATAGAATAACCCAAAATAGTCTTTTCTTGTGACTGGATGGTTTGGACTTGCATGGAACCTTTTCATAGTTGAAATTTGGGGGGAGTAGATATGCTGTCCACAGCACAAAACAGCAGACATCCTCTAACCAGATAGCACCAGATGTCCATGGTGGCCCGACAGGTACTGCAGGCTAGGACTGGCTGACAGTAGGTGGTTTTCTTGAAATCATTCTTTTAGAGGAATGTTGCCATTACTGTATGTTGTGATGAATGCAGGGCCTGGGGGTAGTCAGGGTGCAAATTCTACCTTCCCCACCTTCAGCTTGTACAACCTCAAATAAGTTATGTAGCTTCTTAGGGCCCTAATGTTCTGTAAGAGAAAGGTAGTAGTAACTCCTGTCTTACAGAAATGTTATATTAAGAAAAATCAATGTTGGTAACTGTGATTGATACTAGTGTGTAAGTGGTGCATATATGTCTGCATGAATCATTCCATTTTTCCACTGATTGCCAGACTACAGGTGTGATTCAGGGTTATTCACATGAAAGCTTTTGTCTGGATGTGAATTGTGTGGTAAGTGGACTTCGTGTTGTGTTTGGGTACAAGGTTTACTTTAAGTCAATTTTTGTGAAAGTTGTAAAGTCAGTGTCTGTTTCTCAACATCTGAAGGACTGCGGCTGCTCTATTGAACTGATCTTTTCTCTGTTAAAGATCAGTCCACTCTGTAGGGATCTGTTTCTGAGAACTCCACTCTGTTTCCCTGACGTCTGTATCTGTTCTCTTCCCAGTTTTACCATGTCTTAATGATTGTAGCCTTGGGTTAATTGTAGAAATTGGTATGTGAGTCTTCTGCACTTGTTTTTCACTTTGGGGGGGGAGTCATTGTAATGTCTTTTATTTTTGCACTTAAACTTTAGAATCAATTTATTGATACCGATGGAATAGTTTTCTGGAGTTTTTATTGTGATTCCACTGAATCTATAGATTTAACTGAAATGAATAATATTTTAACAATACTGAATCCTCCAATGTGTGAACACAGAATATCTATTTACTTAATTTTGTTTGATTTCTTCTATTAGAATTTGGCAGTTTTCTACATATGCCACTATCTTGTTAGGTTTATGTATGTTACAGATCTTCCTTTTTCTTGGAGCTATTGTAAATACTATCTTAAAATTCAAAATTCCAATTGTTCATTGCTAATAGAAAAATACTAATTTTTTGTATAGTAGCCTTACATTGGTGTATGTATTTTTTATATATCAACCTTGTGCTCTGCCATTGCTGTATTCACATATTAGTTTTTGTCTCAGAAGGTTTTAGTTTTTTGTCAATTCTTTGAGATTTTCTACATAGATCATAATGCCATTTGCTAGTGAAAGCAGTGTTATATTTTTCTTTATAGTTTTTAGTAGTTTTTATTTTTCTTGTTTTATTGTACTGGCTAGGACTTCACTGCAGTGTTGAAAAAATATGGAAAGTGGCTTCTCCTAGATCTTGGGGCCAAAGGATAATGATTTTTAAAGTTAATTTTATTGTGAAATAGGTACATTTTATGTATATATCATGATCATACTCAACATCGACAATTTGTACCAGTATATGACAGGACTTGATTTTCATTTTTTCCCCTTCTGCCTACCTCACAACTCCCACCCCTTGTATACATAAGCTTTGTTTTCCTTTTTTTGTTGCCATCACAATTTTTTCTTTCTCCTTGTTACCCACCCTTACCCACATTTCCCTCTGAATATTTTCTATTTTACAATATCTAACATACATTCTAGAGCTCATTTACATTTTCAGTTTCTTTTATCAGAGAAAAGATATGGTATTTACACAATCTGTGACATATTTCTTTTATTTATGAGTATGTCCTGAAGGTACATCCATTTAAGTGTGAATGACTCAAACTTGTCATTCTTTATGGCAGAGTAATACTCCATTTTATAGAAAAACCACATCTTCCTTATCCAGCCACCAGTTGATGGACATCTGGGTTGTTTCCAGGATTTAGATAAGGGATAATGATTTTTAAATATTAAATGGAATAAATAGAAGGTTTTGTTGTTGTTATTTTTGGTTGGCATTTCTTTATCAATTTGAAGGAAGTTCCTTTCTTTTCCTAATTGGTTGAGAGTTTTTATCAAACTTATTAAATTTTATTAAATGAATTTTCTCCACTAATTGAAAGCATGTGATTTTGTCATTAGAATTTATTCTCTTTGAAGTTGCTACCTTTAAAAATAAACTTCTGTTTGAAGATTTTTTGGTATTCAATTTCAGCATCACATATACTAAAATTGAAGGTTTTTTTATTCTTCAGTAGGTGTGCTTTATATATTTTTTCATTGCAGTGTTGATTTTTATATGACTTAAAGTTGAGAATGTTTTCTCTTTCAGTGGTTGAAAAAGATTTAAACATTTTTTATGGTATGAGAATTGTAATATTTAAACTTTATTGTCCATATAGTTCTTTGGAACACAACCAAACCATTCATTTATGTAGCTGAATGCAGTACAGCCATAGAGTTGGATAAATGCAGTAGAGTTCATAGGTTTTTAAAGTCTAAAATATTTACCATCTTTCCTTATACAAAAAGTGTGCTGACTCCTTCTGTAGAATATTGTAGTGCATGAATATTCCACAGTATATTGTATTATTTATGGACAAGTCCTGTTAGCTTCTGGAAATTGTGCAAAACCTCTTATGAACATTTTCGTGTATATATATATCTTTGCACGCAGGCAGACATATGTTGGAGAGGCATACTGGACTATAACAGGGTGTCTGTTCAGCTTTACTGAGTGAGGTCAAATGCTCCAGAGTGGACAGGTATTTTTAGTGATAGTTCCACCAGGAATGGGTGATTTCCTCATTGTTCTATGTTTTTGCCAATTACTATTGGGAAACTGCTAATTTTTACCAACTGCAAATTTTTACCAATTTGGGTATTTTATTTAGGCTTTGATTTGTTCCTTTCTGGACACCAGTGAATTTTATTATATTTTAAAATATTTGTTATATTCTTTCTATTCTTCTAAAACACCAATTATATATAATAGGTATATTAGATATATTTTTATGCCTCTAAGATCTTTTTTTGGTCACTTGTTTAATTGTGTCTCATTTTTTATTATGACCTTAGTTTTCTTCCTAATGGTTTTCATTCCAGTAATGTTATAATATTTTTCTACTTTATGGTTTTCTCTGAACTCTACCATGTTATTTTTTATTTTAAACATTTTCTTTCTCTTTTTTGTGAGGTCATCTATGAAACATTTTTCTGTGGTCAGGGAGAACTGTTTGCCTGAGGTTTCTCCTTTCACTGTAGTTTCCTTCTTGTTATACTCTTCATTTTTGCTGAGGCTAGGAGAACATGAATAGAGGAAATCTGAAGGTTCAGTTTTGGATTTTGCTTCTAAATGCCAACTACCAGGAAAGGGGGGATGGTAAAGTAAGGAAGGGAAAGAAAAATTAGATGATAAAAAGAAAAAGGAAACAGAGCTTATGTATATAGGAGCTGAGAGGTTATACAGAGGGCAGGAGAATGGGAAAAATGAGAATCAAGATGTCATTACAGGTACAAATTCTGTGTTGAATGTGATCATAATGTATATATAAAATGTTCCAATAGAATCAATTTTTATTCAAATTTTTATTGGTACATTATATATACACATAATTATCGCATTCAACATTGAGAGTTTGTACCAATATATAACGACTTGATTCTCATTTTTTCCCATTCCTCCCACCTTTCTACAACCCCCACTCCCTATATACATAAGCTTTGTTTCCTTTTTAAAATTACTATCACATTCTTTTTCCTCTGGTTATTTATCCCTACACCCTATTGCCTTTTAAATATTTTCTATTTCACAATATGTACTATGTATACTAGGACTCATTTACATCTTCATTTTCTCATACCAGAGAAAAGATAACGATATTTACACATCTGTGACCTATTTATTTCACTTATGAAGATGTCCTGAAGGGACATCCATTTGAGTATGAATGGCTCAACCTTATCATTTTTTTATGGCAGAATAATACTGCATTCTATGAAAGAACCACATCTTCTTTATCTAGTCTCCAGTTAATGAACATTTTGGTTGTTTCCAAGATTTAACTATCACAAATTGAACTGCTATAAACATGGGTGCACATATAGCACTGTGATATGAATCTTTTAATTCTTTTATGTATATACCTAGCAGAGGAATAGCAGGGTCAAATGGGCCCTCTAATCCTAGTTTTTTGAGCAATTTCCAAACTGATCCCCACAGTGGTTGTACTAGTCTACACTCCCACCACCAGTGGAGAAGGGTTCCGTTTTCTCCACAGCCTCACCAACATTTGTTGCTGGCTAATTCTGAGATAGCAGCCATTCTTTGTGGAATAAGATGAAATCTCATTATTGTTTTGATCTGCATGTCTTGAATGACCAGTGATGTTGAGCATTTCTTCATATACTTTTTAGCTGCTCTTACTTCTTCCTCTGAAAAGTGTTCATTTCAGATGCCCATTTTTGAATTGAGTCTTTAAATTTGGGTAGGCTGATTTTGTTAAGCTCCTTATATATTCTAGGTAGTAGCCCTTTGAGAAACAGCTGGTAAAGATTCTTTCCCAAATCAATTTTTAAAAAGGCCAATTACCAAGTAAGTTATTTTCTTTGCCTTGTGTGCTTAGATTTTAACCTTTTAACAGATGATATGACCACTTACAGAGTTTCATTGTCAAAGGTTGTGCTGCCTTCTTCTGGTGGACCCCTTCCCCGAAGGTCAGGCTAGAGATGGTTCCAGTGAGAGAGAAGTAAAGGATTTCTCTTTCAGCCATGTCTCCCATTGCAGTTTGGCTTGTTCTGTGTCTCTGTTGCCCCTAGCTATAGTGCTGTGCCCACCAGCCAGCCTGTCTCCTCCCCCAGGTGTAGAACACGCTTTTCACTTTGATCATCTCAGTCGCTGGATGGACTTTCCCTGGAAGAGCTAGCTCATCTTGAGCTCTTAGGGAGCCCTGCCTTCCTTTGATATTGGGGATATGAGTATGAGTAGGTGTGGGCAGGTATGAGTAGGTATGAGGAACCTCCGCATGTGTGGGAGCGCTTCATAGTTTGTCTTGCAGAATTATCATTGTGTAATTTTTCTCCATCTTTAATTTTTCGATTCTGATTGATTAGTTTTGAAGGATTCATTTGCATTAGTCATGATGTACCTGCTGTTGCTTTAAAATAAAACTATGTTAAAAAATCAAAATAAATAATGAATT
>PVIR01009004.1:34199-54830 GCA_004026965.1 Petromus typicus | reverse complement strand
TCTGCCTCCTGAGTTCTGGGATTACAGGCGTGAGCCACCACACCTGGCACTGTGGTATGTGTTACTGGTTGCTGCTGGGCGTGAGTCTCCACACCCAGTATTGTGTGTGGTTACCAGGGGATCGAACCTGGGTCCTTGCGCTTGCAAGACAGGTGCTGGAACCACTGAGCTAAATCCCCAGCCCTGTCTAGGATATTCTTGAGTATTTTTCTGGCTTGCTTTTTTTGAGTGTTTTTTATTTTTATAAGGTAGTCTGTGTCATGAAATGTCCTTATTTCTTTATCAATATTGAAAGGCAGTTTTCCAGAAGATATTAGTTTGGGTTCAAAATTGTTTTCTTTTAAGGCTTGAAACAATTCCAAGCTCCCTTGGCTTTCAAAGTTAGTGTTGGAAAGCCTGCCATAATCCTAGTGGATTCACCTTTGTAAATGATTTTTGCTTTTAATATTCTGTCTTTGTGTTGAATTTTTGAGATTTTGACATAATGTCAATGAGAAATTTTTCTTGTCATTCTATAAGCCTTGCTTGAAAGTACAATATATTGAGGTCTTTCCTCATACTTTGAAACTTTTCTTCTATGATTTCTACAAGCACATTCTTTATTTCATATACACTGTTCTATGACTACAATTATTCTTAGGTTAGCCATCTTAGCATTGTCTAGTAGCTATTGGGTGAATTTTCTTATTGTTTTTACAGTCTTTTAGCATACCATCAAGTTATATCATTTTTTCCCTTGACTTCTGACACCTTATTTTCACATTGATTATTTCTGTTTATGAATTCAACAGAAGTGATTATCTTCAGGATTTCTGTTTGACATCTTTGTGTGGAGTCTATTTCTTTGGTATATTTGTCATTTATGTTTTGAACTGTTTTGTCTTTTTCTAGCTCCTTCCACATCCTTTTATCTTTTCTTTTTTGAGTTTATTTATGGTCTAGCTTCATTCTTCTGGTTGTGGATATCCAATTTTGCTAGCATTATTTACTGAAGAAATTGTTGTGCTTCTTTTTTTGTACCTCAAATGAAGAGTAGAAGGCAGCTTGTCCCAGGTTTTGATCTCCTAAAATTGTTTTAAATGTCTTTGTCCATTGCCTCCTTGTCCCAGCTCTGAGTGAATCCTCAAGATCAAGCCAGTGTCCCAAGTGATGACGTGCTGTAGAAGTCTTGTCTGCCTCGGTTGAGTTCCCACAGTGGTGCTTAGGACTGCAAACCTTGAGGACTTTTTCTTTTAAATTAGCACATGATTGCAACTCATGCAGTTTACAGTCATCTTGGGGAGTGGTTACATGTACTCTTTACAGCTTATTTGGTTTTAAGTTTCTTTCCCTTTCTATTCCCCTCCCCTATCCTTGAGAAGTTATTTTTCTTGATTTATTTCAGAATTGTCTACTTTCTCACTCAGTCTGCACTTTACCACATTAAAAGGTATTAGCTAATATGCTTTGATGAGGTTAATTTTTTGTTTTCTTAGCCATTACTTTTTAAGTTTCATGACTTAAAGCTTTGTACTTTGCCTCATTTGGCTGCTGCTGGTGAATTTTAAGCTTTTTTTGGTAGGATTTTTTTTCCTATGATTTTTCCTCAACTGATGAGAAATAATTTTATTTTATATGAATATTGATAGTCATTTTTGTAGTTTTGATTTGTGACCTACAAAACTGTCTAAATGTAAATGAATGAGTTCATGTCCCAAATTTTAAATTGCCTTCTTAGAAATATCATATAGAAGTTAAGTGAAAAAAATGAAACAAAGAGAACTTTGAAAATTCAATAGAGACTGGGTATATAGCTAAGTAGTAGGGTGTGCCTAGCATGCCCTGGGTTCGATCCTTAGTACCACAAAAACAAAACATACAGATCCTTAGTACCACAAAAACATACAGATAATCACATAGAAACTGAGCAAAGATTTGAGCAAACATTTAATTAAAGACAATATATAGATATCAAGTAAGGACGTAAAAAGATGCTTGATATTATTCATTAGAAAAATTCAAATTCAAATAATAAACATAGTATTATGTGTCCACTAGAATGTCTGAATAGAAAAATACCAATCATACCAATTGTTTGTGAAGATATAGAACAGTTGTGGGTGCAGTGACTTGACAAGGGGAAAAATAATGTGATGATAATAAAAAAAGAAACAAAGCTTATGTATATAGGGGGCGGGGGTTGGAGGGTGGGCAGGGGAATGGAAAAAATAAGAATTAAGTTGTGTCATATACTGGTACAAATTCTCAATGTTAAGGGTGATCATGATGTATATATATACTGTGCCAATAAAGACTTGAATTTTTTAAAGCAGTTTATTAATGTCTTAAAAAGTTGAGTATACATGTATAGCCATCATATTTCTAGGTATTAATTGAGAAACCTGAAAGCATATGCCCATTCAAAGATATGTACGCAAATGTTTATAGCAGCTTTATTTGTAACAGCTAAAACATAAAACAGCCCAAGTATCTGTCAGTAGGTAGATGGTTAAACTGGCTTGTTTATACCGTGTTATACTATTTAGCTATGGAAAAGAATGAACTATTGATTGGTACCTGCAGCAACATGGATGAATCTCAGAATAATCATGTTGAAGGAAGGACATCAAACATAAAGGAATACCCACTGCTACTGTTTACTTAAAATTTTAGAAACTGCACAGTTTTGTTTGTTTGTTTGTTTGTTTCATTTTTTTTTGAGACACGATCTCGTTTTGTAGTTGAAGCTGGCCCTGAGCTCACTATGTAGTCTATGCTAGCCTTGAACTCACAGCAATCCTTCTGCCTCTGCCTCTGAGTGCTGGGATTATAGGCATGAGCCACCATGTCCGGCATTGTGATATGTGATTACTGGGGATCAAACTCAGGATCTCGTGCTTGCAAGGCAGATGCCAGAACCATTGTGCTAAATCTCTGGCCCAGCAAAGTAATTTTTAGTGACAAAAATCAGATCAGCATTTTTCTGGGATCAGGGGCAAGGGAGGAGGAAGGGATTACAAGGGGCCATGAGGAAACTTTTGGGAGTGATAGATATATTCCTTAATTTTGGTGATGATTTTTTGGTTGTGTTTGTGTGTCATATCTTATCAAGTTCCACACTTAAATATTTGTAACTCATTTATGTTAGTTATGATTTAGGGAATAAAAGAAAAATATAGAAAATTGTAACATGGACATCTTTCTGCACTAGCACGAAGTCCCCTTTATTCTTTCTGATACACGTGTGGTTGATAATTGTATGCATATACTTTGATTTCATCCACACAGCCTTGGGTAGGTGACTCATTTGTTCCAGATGATGGGGCCTGCTTTTCCGTGTGCTGATAAAGATAAGAGTGGCTTTTTTTGTTGAACCTGATTAACACGTCTGACATCATCAGTCAATGTAATTTCTGAAACCTACAGGTTCTGGTTGTCTGTAACATCTTGTCTCTTCTAATCGAGAAGACTCTGGTTTATCCTAAATATGAAAACAGATTAAGAGACTGTTAATGAGTTTTCTATAAAATTATGGTGCCTCTGAGATAGTTTAATTCAGCTCCTTTATTTTTACAAAAAAGGAAAGCAGAATAAATGATTTACATGAGATCATACAGATAGAACACAGGACTTCCACCTCTTAGCTGACTTTTTTTTACTACACAGATGTCAAATAATTGCTTTTTTTGCCCTAAGGTTTTTCTATATCAGCTTTGGATCGGTACACATTAATCTTTAGGAAAAAAAAAAAAAAACAAGCGAAAAACACTCCCCATGGGCTATTGTTGCTCAGCCTTTCTAGAGGAATGATTTACTTGAAGTTCTTTTTTCTTTAGAACACAAGGGGAAAAGAATGATTTTAAAGTAAAAATAATAAGATCAGAATTTTTGCTGTTCCTTACACTACACAGTTAATGCATTTCTCAAGGAATGACCTTCATTTCAACTCTCGCATGCCCCAGATTTCAGCCGCTGCAATGTTTTTAGAGTGCTATCTCAAAAATCACAGAATGACTTGGAAAGTTTATTCTTTACTGGCTGAGACATTATGGACTTGGCTACCATTCTTTACTTATTAGTTGGTTTATTTGTTTGATTAAATACATATGAATGTCTACTATGTGCCAGGCACTGGGTTAAGTGCTGGGATATACTAGTGAATATAAAAAGGACCCTTGCTTATGAAGCTTTGATTTGGAAGTTAAGAAAACAAAAAAACAGTCAAATAAATATGTAGTTTGTCAGATGCTGACATGTGCGAGGGAGAAAATGATGCAGGCAGACGAAACAGTGAGTAGTAGGAGCACATGCGGACATTGCTTTCTTTAGCATAGCTAAGGAAAGTCTTAATAATAAAGTGACATATGAACAAATTGAAAATCAAAAGAAGGAGGAAATCCAGAGAGTACCTATGGGAAGAACATTGTAGGCAAAACAGAAAATCATGCAAGTGAATAAAGGAAGCAGCTATATAGACTCTAAGGTGAGTTTGTGTTTGATATTTTTGAATAATCTTGAATTGTGTGAGCAAAGGGGATGCGTGGAAGGAAGGGAAGACAGAGATGGACCAAGGCACATAAGACTTTGTTGATACTTGTAAGGACTGTCTTTTGCTTGGACTAAGAAAGGCGGCTGTGAGTAAATAACACAATCTTATTTTTCTTTTTTAAAGTTGCCATTATTTCAAGAACATTTTTATTACCTAAAAAAACCCCAGTACCCATTAAGCAACCACTCCCCACTTCCCTCACTCCTTCATCTGTTTTCTATTGATGAATTTGCATATTCTATATTCTTTTTTCACGCAAATGGAATTATACAAGATATAGCCATTTGTGTTTGGCTTCTTTCAATTAATATGTTTTCAGTATTCATCCATGTTGTAGTCTGTGTCAGAACTTTGTTTTCTTTTATGAAAGAATAATGTTTTAATTTATATAATGTTATATGAATAAAGAACATTTTGTTTATTCAGCCATTCATAAATAGATGCTTGAATTGTTTCTACCTTTGGGATATTAAGAATAATTCTGCTATGAACATTTATAGGAAAGATTTTGTGTGAACATACGCTTTTCATTGCTGTTAGATATATAGAGCTAGGAATAAAGTTTTTGGGTCATATGGTAACTGTATCTGACTTATATTTTAAAAACTCATTTTAGCTGCTTTATTGTATATAGATTGTGTGGAGACAAAGGAAATGGCAGAGTGATTAGTTAGGATATTACTGCACAACCAGTTGCTAGATGATGGTAGTTCGGGCCAGAGTAATGATATTGTAAGAGGTAAGAACTGATCAGATTCTAGATAAATGTTGATGATAGAGCCAAGAGTATTTGCTGACAAATTTGATTTGTATTGTGAAAGAAAAAGAGGAATCAAGGATGATTTTAGTGGTTTTTGACCAAAGAAATGAAAAAAGGGAGTCATTACCAGATGAGACTGGGAGAAGAACAGGTTTGAGCGAGGATTACGGTTTTGGTCTTACATTTGTCATGTTTGAGACAATCAACTTAGAGATGTTCAACAGTGTATTAGTCCAAATTTGCAAGATAGACAGATATAATGCAGGACAGAAATTTACAAGATTAGCATACAATATTCATCCACAGAGTCAAATGCAAAATAGCACAAGACATCTGTCCTCATGGTACAGGTCTGAGGAATCCAACCAAAGGCACATATTCCACAACAGTGTCCTGCATGACTCCAAGTGAAGACCTAGAGCCCATAGCAGTGTTCTGTGCAAGTCTGAACTAGGAGAGTGAAGGATCCGTGATGGAAGATCAGAAGATCTATGCAAGAAAGTCCATAGGTCAGCCCTTTAGGTTTGAGGGTCTGCACTTGAAGTCTGAAAAGCTTATACTAGAAGCCAAATAATCCTTCCTAAGAATCAGAAGAGAATGACAAGGGCAAACTGAAGACCAGAACTTTCACTCAAAGTGTCTATGCTAATGACCAAAAGACAGTGCTCAATGTGAAGGCATGGACTAGAGCTTCTCCCAAGAGAACAACAGAAATCCTTAGTGAGGGAGAAGATTGGAGTCAGTTAAAGAGAGCAACTGAAGCCTCTCTGTGGAAAATCAACATAAAATCCTCCCCTCCTTTTCTTCCTGTATGCCATTCTAGACAACCATGCTGACTCAAATAAGCCAAGCATTCCCACTCAAGTTGACCATTAATTAATTATTCACCATAAGCAGACCATTAGCAAAGCAAATCTGGAGTTTAAGAAATAAATAAACTGGGGGCCGGGGATTTAGCTCAGTGGTTCCAGCGCCTGTTTTGCAAGCGCAAGGACCCGGGTTCGATCCCCGGTAACCACATACAATACTGGGCATGGAGTCTCACGCCCAGCAGCAACCAGTACCACATACCACAGTGCCGGGCATGGTGGCTCATGCCTGTAGTCCCACCACTCGGAAGGCAGAGGCAGGAGGATTGCTGTGATGTGAGTTGGAGGCTGAGCTCAGGGCCAGCCTGAACCACAAAGTGAGACTCTGTCTCGAAAAACCTAAAAAATAAATAAATAAATAAATAAATAAACTTGTGTCATTATTTTATAAGACAAATTTAAAGCCACAAGACTAGATGAACTCATTTAGGATAATTCTAGTTTGAGTAGAAAAGCAGCCCAGGGAAGAAACCCAGATATAATCCAAATATTAGAGTTCTAAGAGGGGGAGGAGGGACCAACAAAGGAGATTGAAAGGGGTAGGCAGTGAGATTGGAGGAAGAAACCAGGAGTGTGGAGTACCAGAAATGAAGGGAAAATAATCTCTCCCTTTGCTGTTCTTTTCACTAATTGTTTGAGATGGGGAGCCCAGAGATGATGTTCTAACCTTTAGAGAAGAAATATGTTGTTTTGAATATGCAGGGTCATCCTTCATTAAGTGAATTAAGCTAGGAAAGAACTCTGATCCTCTTACTTTCCTGTTACTGATACAAAATACTCAAAGAAGGAAAGATTTATTTTGCTCATAGTTTGTAGAGGCTTCAGTCCATAATTGGCTGTCTGCAAGACAGGGTGACAGGGCAGAGAGGAATCATAGAGGAGAAACAGTTCATGGTGGGCAGAAGGTAGCAAAGCAAGCAAGCATCTTTCTGCACCTTTTATATTCTATGTAGGCTACTGGGATTAAGATGGTACCAAAGCAAGCAGTGGACTAGTTTAGTAATCACATATGCTTGATCTCAGCATCACTTACCCTGGATCCAACCATCTCTGAAAAAGCCCCCCCCCATGACTGCATGAAACTTTGGGTGGACATCAAGACACAAGCTATAAGACCTTCTGAATACTGTTTTAAGGACATACTACTTCTTTTAGACATATGTAAGCCCTATTGAAACACTTATTGAAGAAGGTAGTCAACAAATGTGTGAGAACCTTTTATACTTGCCTGTCTTCTAGACAGTGGAACATAGCAGGAAACAAAATCAGTGGTCACTTATTTCACAAAGTTGGTCAAATGGAGTAAGACATCAAATAAATCATTCATTTAAATTATTGAACAATGTAAATATCTTTTTTGAAAGACCCAAGTAAATAATTATATATGTGATGAATGCTCCTGAGAAATCAGGATATTTAGGAGTAGATTATTTATCCATACTCAGTGTGTGGTCAGAGAGAGCTGGAGGAGCTGACACAGAAGGAGAGGAGTGAAAAAGGAGTTGATTCAGCCAGTTGAAGAAAAGTGGCCACTGTGAATACAGCATCCCAGGCAGAGAAAAGAGGGAAGGGAAAGCTTTGGGATGTCCAAGGAAGCAGAAAAAATTGTCTTTCTGTATTGTAAAGTATAAAGACAAAGGAAGGGTAGTAGATGAGGCTGGAGGTGAGCAGGAATCAAGTCACAACTTTTCTTGCTGTGCTAAGGACTTTGTGTTCAGTCCAGTCAGCAATGGGGGAACCATCAGAGCTTTTAAAGTCTACTTCTATTTATATTAGAAAACACTCACCTTTCCATTGGGAATGGGTTGGAAGAAGGGCCACCAAGAGGTGGGAGACCTTGCTTCCTTTAAATACTGGCCCTTTGTTTTTATTCTAGCGTACCATTTGAAGTGCCAAAGTTGAAAAGTGGAAAGAGTGCCCTGGAAGCTGAGAGTGAAAGTCTGGATAGCTATACTGCTGACTCAGAGAGCACTTCAAGGTGGATATACCTCCATTTTCCTCACCTCTCCTCAATCCAAGTTCCTGTTTTGTTCTCTAGCGTCAAGATGCAGGTCTGTGCCTCTAGTATTCCTGATTTCTGTCTTCAGGAGGCTGAATGTAGCATGTTCTCTGACCTCACCAAAAGTCTCTCAGTAGTACTCAAAATGAGCTGGCTTTGAACACAGCTTTCTGGAGTATGTTAACTTTCCCAGTCTGCTTGGAGGATTCTTCCTGGCCCAGCAGCAATTGAAGCTGTTGTCACTTAGACTGGGGGTAAGAGTGATTGTGCTTATGCAAAACTGTTTGTCTGATCTTCTACTTGCCTTCAAGATAAGTCAAATGTGAAATTTGGATTTGGTTTCTTTGGTAACTTTTGGATTTGGTTACTGTGATGACCGCAAACCAGTGACCTACCTTCTTGCTAGAGCTTTGGGTCCTGGGTAGAAGAGACAGGCAAAGAAGTGACTTAGTTATAACATCTGAATCTACCTCCAGGGGAAACTCTCTGGATAAATCTGGCCTCTTTCCAGAATGGAAGAAGATGTCTGCTGCCAGATCTCAGGTAGAAAAGGTAAACGTCAGGTTATTGGTTTTTCCTTCTCGTTTATCCCTGTTTTTCTTTCCTTTCCTTCCCTTCCATTGCCCACTTTCCCCTTTTCTTCCTTTTAACTCTTAGCCTTTGGTTTCACTGCCCTGCCTTCTCTGATTCATTTCTTCCTTCCTTCCTTCCTTCATTCCCTCCCTTCCTTCCCCCTTCCCTTCTTCTCTCCGTTCTTTCCTTCACTCCTTTTCTCCTTCCTTTCCTCTCTCCCTCCTTTCCTCCCGCCCTCCATCCTTCCTTCCTTCCTTTCTTTCTTTCCTTCTTCCTTCCTTCCTTCTTTCTTTCTTTCCTTCCTCCCTTCCCTTCTTCCCTCCCTTCTCTCCTTCCCTCCTTTTCTCCTTCCTCTCTTCCCTCTCTCCCTCCCTCCCTTCATCCATCTATCCTTCCTTCCTTCTCCAGGTAGAATTTAAAGTAGGAAATCAAACAAATTCATTTCAGATTCACTTGAAAGCGCTTTCTAAGGTTTTGGTGGAAATGTGTGATAAAGTAGTTTCTTTCTTTTTTTTTTTTTATAACTTTAGGCATTTCATTTTTAAATTTGTCATAGTTGAGTAATTATCTCAGCCTTACTCAGCTTAAGGCTATACTTCATTACTCTCTACTTCCACCTACCCAACTACCAGTTTCCACTTCTTTGCCCTTATTTCTTCCTAGGAAATTCAGCCAGTGGGTCAAAATGTAGTGTCTGTTGACGAGGATGAAATAATATTCAAGAACACCAGAAAAACCTTCAGGCCTTCAGGTAGCCCGTTTGGGGACTATAATCTGAGTACCCATACTGGGCAGTAGGTATGGAGAAGAGTAGGTGTATTTTGACTTGGGTTTTTGGTCTTTCACTCAGAATATACTAAATCTGTGATAGATCTTCGTCCAGAAGATGTAGGGCATGAAAGTAGCTCCATGGGAGACAGAAGCAAATCTGTCCCAGGTCTCAGTGCGGATATGGTAAGTACTCTGATATTTCATTTGGTCACTATAATTTTTTCCTCTTGAGCTGGCTTCAGTACCTATTCTTTTCCATCAGCTTTTCAGTTCTTTTGGAAAAGGCATCATGAATCTCAATTCCCTGAAATCTAGTTCCTGATTTGCTTAAAGGAAAGGACTCTTTACTGTCTCTTATCTTCTAATACATTGCTGGATGTATGACTGGAGGCTCAAGTATTATTTTGATTAAAATGTAAAGCTATACTTGGGTTAGCAAAGGGTTATAGCTTCTGTGAATGTCTTAGTTACTTTCTTATCGCTGGGATAAATACTTTACAGCCACAAGGTAAAGGAGGAAAGGTTATTTTAGTCCACAGCTTGTAGAGGATTTAGTCCATAGTTGGCTCTGCTCAAGGGGCACGACAGAGGAGAAATGGTCCATGACAAGTACAAAACTAGCATGCAGTGAGTCTCCCTGTCCCTTTTATTCAATTTAAGCTACAAGCCCTCTGGATGATGCCATCTACACGCAATGTGGGACAACTGTTTTCAGTAAATCTATTTGGTCATACCCAGAAAATGCTAATCAATTAATGGACTAATCCAGTACCACACACCCTTCATCTTAGTATCACATAGTCATGATCCAGCCACTTCCTAAAAGCCACATCTATGAGCACATGAGGCTTTGGGAGGACATCTAGATAGATAAAAGCCATAACATTCTGCACCTGGCCCCCAAAAGATTCTTGTACACCCTGTTATGCAAAATACATTTAGTCCATCTCTAAGAGGTGCTAAAGTCCTAACAATTTCAGCATTGCTTTAAAGTACAAGTCTAAAGTCTTCCCTGACATTTAAAGCAAATTCTTAACTATGAGCCCCTGTAGATATGAAAAGAAAATGAAACACTTCGAACATACAGTGATGCAACCCAAAAGATAGAAATAAGAGGATAGACAAGAGTGGTAATAAAATAAGGCCAAAATTCAACAGCATAAAAATTAAATGCTATTGTTTCATATCCAGCATCTTGGCCAGTCTGTGGCAAGATGTGAACTGTCAAGGGATTGGGTGCTTCTGCTCTTGTGGCGCTGTCAGTGCTTGCAGCTCTCACTGCTTCCTCTTAGGCCAATTTGCACATTTCTCCAGTGATCCATACTGTTGGCTTCTCTAACCTCTGGGGTCTCTACTGTCCCTTTGGTTTCACACTTACAGTGTCATACACTGCTCTCTCAAGGGCACACTCTCTGACTTTCTTCTCAAATGTGAATGCAAGTCTTCCTGACCCCACAACCTTGCATTCTGTACAAACATGAAATCAGCATCAAGTGGATGATGCCAAGTTAATGTTAGCTGTACCTAGAGCAAGGGTTTCTCCTGTATTAGGTGTAGGAGTAGAGTGCCTAGATTGCTGAGCACTAGGATCCCAGTCCTGAGGAACAACTTCCCTAGGCACTGCCATTCTGGAGTATAGTGTTCTGGTGCTCTCTACTCAAACCAAAATCTTTTGCATTTGGAATTTTGTGGCTGAAAAGGTTGTGGTTCTGCTGGTTCTTATGATTCCCTCAGACCATCTTTTCTATTGTCCTTTTCTGAAATACTGGCTTTTTATTGATAATCTTTTCAGCAACAGGTTTCTCCTCTGTTACATTTTTGCAGACTGCACCTTTACTGAAGCTTTCTTTATGGACAAATTCAAAACTCTTAAAATCATGCTGGCCTCTTTGCTCTTGATTCTCAGCATACATCTAGCTAAAAGCTTCCCATAGTAGCCATGCCACTGCTTCAATATTAGACTGCCTTGAAATTTCCTTTGCCAGGTTAATTAGTCTACTGCATCTAGGCTTTTGTAAATCCTTTGGACATGAGCAAAATGTAGACAGATTTTCTGCCAAAGCATAATGCACATGGTCTGTAGTCTGACGGCCAATTCAGTTCTTGCTTCTAACTCAATTCTCAACCTGATCTTTACTGGCTTCATTTCTATCAGCATTCTGGTATTCTGAGCACTGACCAGAATCTCCCATCAAGTTCTGCTTACAGCATTCTCATGCTGGTTCTTCAGCAGACCTCTCCAAACCCTTCCAAATTCTTCCCACAAGGCAGTTCCAAAGGTTTCTGAACTATGTGGTCATGTAGTATCACAGCAATGACTGCACTACTGGTACCAATGTCTGTCTTAAGTTATTTGTTCCTTGATGGCACAAGTACTCAACATCTACAGGTTAAAGGAGCAAAAGTTTGTTTTAGCCCTCAGTTTATAGAGGCTCCACAGTAAGCTGACCTCACTATATAGCAGCAAGGCAGAAGGGCATGCAGAGAAGAAACTGTCCATGGTGGGGCAGGTACAAAAGTAGCAAGCAGCGGCTCTCCTTTCAGACAATATGACTATTGGTTGGTGCCACCTGCACCCAGTGTGAGACTTTTGTCATCAATAAATACATTTAGCTAGATCTAGAAAAATGCTAACCAATTATTGGACTAATCTAGCACCAGACACCCTTAATCTTAGTATCATACATCCATGATCCAACCACCTCCCAAAAGCTGTATCTATGAGTCCATAAGTCTTTTGGAGAGACATCTAGATATAATCCATAACAGTGAATAAACATTAAGTATTCTTTTGAGATATGCTAAACATGCAAAGCTGGAAGTTGAGAAACATGTAAAAATAAGAATTTCTGGGTATGTTTTCATATGGAACTTCAGAGTTTTACAACAATTTCCACTAAAAGATAGTCCCTGTCTTTGAAGCTTTTCTTACTTTTATTAATTTTGAATTTGTATTTGTTGTTCCAGGAAGAGGAAGAAGAGGAGGAAGAAGAAGATATTGACCACTTGGTAAAGTTGCATCGTCAGAAACTAGCCAGAAGCAGCATGCAAAGTGGCTCCTCCATGGTAAGTTATATTAGTTCTGGAATTATATACATATTGCGGTACCAAAAAAGAAAGAAATGCCTCTCCAGAGCAGACAGTGTGTCCAGGTAAGGGAGACACATTTGTTTGTTCTTAATCTCAGATTAGTCTATAGAAGCTTAGTGTACATTGAGCTGACTTCCTTAGCTCTTCCTCAGCTAGTCTTACGTGAGGTAATGGGAGTGGGAACATTCTTCATCACAGCCTTGTGAACAGCAGCACTCCCTTTAGGAGGTGCCCAGGCCACACCGGGATCAAGCTCAGATTTCTTCATCATGGCCTACTGCAGATTCTCACATTTAAGGGAAGCGAGCATCTTGAAAAGGGCTCTGGCAGAGTTAGTGGACATGATTAAGGACCATCAATACCAGTCAAGATCATGAAATTAAAGTGGCATTTCAGAATCAGTCCCTAGTTCTATCATAACTAGAAAAACTGATATTTAAGGGAGATAAGAATAAGGCTGATTAGTATGTTATACTCACACACAGGAAGAGAATTGTGGGCTTGCACAGCTAGTCATTACCAGAGAGGAAATACGCCTTTTCATACCCTTCCCCCATTTGGGCCTAATCTCTTTTCTTTGTAGGTCTTAGGGAGAAAATTAAGACATCTTATTTGAATTAGCAACTAACTCCTTTTAGCAAATGTTTTAACATACACAACACATACTATAAATGGATTTAGCTGCACCTTATCTCTACTCCTCGTCCTTGTGGAGGAAATGAAAATTAATAATAACATATGTAAAAGGAGGGAGAAAAGAGAAGCTGGCAGCCTATGGGATCTATAAGTGGGCTCACTAAGCTAAACAACTGTAAGTGCATTGCCAGCCCCAACTTATCCTCTGGGTAATAACTGTCGGCAGTACTGGCTCCTTGCAGGGACTTCCAGAATTTTTGTTTTCTTCAGTGACTGTGGTTTTATCATGAGAGAAGATATGAGCATTGTACATAGTGGAGTATGCTTTCTTCAGATGTTTGTTGGGTACTTTATCTTCAGAGTACCATTGGTAGCATGATGAGCATTTACAGTGAAGCTGGTGATTTCGGAAACATCTCTGTGACTGGCAAGATTGCCTTTTCCTTGAAGTTCGAACAGCAGACACAGACTCTGGTCATCCATGTCAAGGAGTGTCAGCAACTAGCCTATGCAGATGAAACCAAGAAGCGCTCTAACCCGTGAGTAGCTCTTCGAACTTAACTAGTGCTCTAAGATAAGAGACCCGACTCTGACTGACATTGGTCTGGGTGGTTTTGAGCTCAGTGTATCACTTCCTGAGGTGGGGGTGGGGTGGCAGGTCTCAGGATTGGGAAAAAAATAAGAATGCCATATCTAAAAAGACCTGATGTGACATTTATGACATTGCATTTCATCGTGGAATATTTATATAACAAGCAGGAAAGTGAATAAAGCGTTTGAGAAAGAATAGCAAGTTACTCAGTGCTGTTTTGGTTTCTAGGTATGTGAAGACATATCTTCTGCCGGACAAGTCCCGTCAAGGTAAAAGAAAAACCAGCATCAAACGAGACACTGTCAATCCGCTATATGATGAGATCCTCAGGGTAAGTGTCTTGATTCTGAAGGCAGATGAACTTGTTCCTCTTGTGTCTTGGGCTGCAGCTACGCCTTTGTAATCTAACAACTGGTGTGAGTTTTTGTAAGTCATGTTTGTGTCTGAGGAGTCATTTGGCATCTTTCAACATTCTTAACTTCCTGGAAAAGCAAATGAAAGTGACTTGGATTTCTTGGATTATTGTGAAGTTGGAGATTCATATGGGTATAAGTAACATTTTTAAAAGTTATTGGGGTGGGCTGGGGATTTAGCTCAGTGGTTCTGGCACTTGCCTTGCAAACACCAGGTCCCTGGTTCCTTCTGGTAACCACACACAACAATGCTGGGTGTGGTAACTCATGCCCACCAGCAATCAGAACCACATACCACAGTGCCGGGGCGTGGTGGCTCAGGGCTGTACTGGGGAGGCAGAGGCAGGAGCATTGCTGAGTTCAAGGCGGAGTTTAGGAGCAGCCTGAACTACAAAGCAAAAAGTTATTGGGGATAAAGCATTTTCCTCTAGTTATATATGGATGCTCCAGTATCCCCTTACCCACTCAAGAAAAAGAAACAAATAGTTTTCTAAGTCTTCTTCTAAACTGCAGTAAGTTTTGTGAAATGCGATAGATTGAGGCTTTGAGTGAGGAAACTCCAGGTATGTAAGCAGTACAATAATTTGATATTCAGGACTCTGGTCTTTGGATGTGAGTTGCTTAGGGTTTAGAAGAGGCTTTTTTAAAAAAATTGAAATTTTTATTGGTACATTACATATACACATCATGATTGCATTCAACAATGAGAATTTGAACCTTTATATGACACAATTTAATTCTCATTTTTTCCCATAGCCCTACCCACCCTACCATCCCCATCTCCTAAATACATAAAATTTGTTTCCTTTCTTTTTTGTTATAATCTCATTGTTTTTCCCCTTCACCCCATTTCTCTTTGAGTATTTTAGAAGAGTCTTTTTTGAAGAATTAACTGAACATCTTGAGTTTCATTCTTTACCTTTACAGTATGAAATTCCAGAATCGCTTCTGGCCCAGAGGACTTTGCAGTTTTCAGTGTGGCACCATGGTCGTTTCGGTAGAAACACTTTTCTGGGAGAGGTGGAGGTCTATATGGACTCCTGGAAGCTTGAGAAGAAGCCGGATCATTGCCTTCCCCTGCATGGAAAGGTAGTTTGTTTAACGACTCCTTCCACAGCTTGGTGTGCATTGTCTGCAGCGGCCTCTTCTGCTCTGTGTTGGTAGTGGCTTTGAATGTGGTCCTTGGTGGAATTCTAGTGCACCCTGCTGGCATTTCTGAGTCTGACAGCAATTTTCAAGGCTCATGTTAAGTGAGCCTTGGACAAGTCAGGCAAGGTATGAAGGCATGGTTTTTCATAGAAAAGTCTTTCCTATGTGTGCCAAGCTTGGCCTCATAACTTTCAGACTTGGCATGTATCCTGAAATCCTACCTTATTCTCCTTCTCTGTGCTAAACTTCTGGCTGTGTCCCAATCTGCACCCTTTTACCAAGCTAAGTTTCTCACTAAACAAGTAAAGCAATCCATGACCCTTCAGTGGCTGTACTCTCACATAGACTAGCAAAAACTTTACTTTGGAAATGGCACCTCAAGTTACTGTGGAGCATAATTGTGCCTGGGATCTGAGTGCAGCCGGGGTTGCAATCTTGGTTGTGCTACTTGCAAACTCTGTGAATCACCTAGTTTATAAAGTAACTTAGAGAAGTCATCTACCTTTTGTCAGCCTTATCCACTATAAAGTGGAGATAATATTCCTCTTTTTCAGGATTATATATGGAGAGTACCAGTCAGTATGTGATACATAAAGAGCAGTCAGTAGGTTACCATCATCCTGGTTAAGGTAAAATGGCTAAAACAGAGACTTAGCTTCTTGACTCTCAGAACTGTGGAAGAATGTTGTCCTCCTTTAAAATGTCAATACAAGCAACTTAAATGTTTAAAATGACATATGGTACATAGACTAGTTTTGGAGCAGCAAGTAATAAATTAGCAATTGTAATAGTCCTTAAGAAATGAGCCTGACATGGAGGGATGATCAATTTTCTTTAAGGCCCTGTTAAAAAATTTTGAACTTTTTATCAGATTAGAAAAATTAAGCATAAAAGGATGTATATGTATTTGGCTCCAAATTAAAACAACATAAAGTATATAAAAAGAAAATAAGTTTGTTTTCTTTAGAAATAACTATCATTAGCAAACAGGTATCCCTCTAGAAATTTGGTATTAAGCAGCACAGATATACATCTATAATGAAAAGATGCTGCAGAAACAAATATGTCATTTTCTAGCAAATAGTAAACTGCAGTATTAAAAGGTTCCCTGAAAGTTTTGATCTCAAGATTAATAAAATGTGTACACATTTTATAAACAACAAAAGACCATTACCATGTTATGTATCGCTTTTAACTTAAAATATCCTATATGTATTGTTTTGGATTATTTGTTTTACTCTTTTTTTGTCCCAGCAATCTTCTTGCTTTCATTTCACTTTCTTTTGCTGGTATCCCTTCCAAAGTCTTCTGTCTCACGTATACTAAACTTAGTGTATTCTGGGTATGTGATACACCCAGTGTATCATGTGATACACTGATCCAAACCTATGGGGGTTCAACCATCACAATGCTCCGTAGTGAGAACATGGCTTAGAGGAGTCCTAATGAGTACCAGCAGATAAAAAGGCACCTTTAGTCAGTACCAGTTCATAGTCTGAAAACCCGAAAGTAAAGAACAGTCACACAGGGAGAAGCCAAAAAATGAAGCATTTCAGAGTCAAGGATAAGGAACTTGGTACTCTTCTCAGACATTCATTATCTTACTCTTCCATTTACTCAGTAAATATTTGTGGAGTACTTACTATGTACCAGGCACTTTGCTGAGCATTGGGCATGGTAGGATGAAAAATGAATAGATTTGACCTTTGTCCTTCTGCCAATTAGATTCTTGTGGTAGGTAGAACATCAATAATAATATAAATTCACATAAGTGTAAAAATTGTGGCATATTCAAATCTGTGCAATAGAATTAAATATAACTCTCAGAACTTTTCATTTCATCTTAAAAGTACTTTTGATTTTTGGGTTTCTCGTATAAGAGAAACCATAGAATATTTAACCTTTTATATCCATGTATTTCACTTAGCATTAACAAAATAAAGGATGATAGGAACTAGGGACGTGGACTTTGTAGCGATGGAAAGGGGATCTGGAGCTAAGAGAAGACAGGTAGGTGGGAAGAGGAAAGGGAAATTGAAATGATTAAGACACAATGTGTATGTGTACCAACTCTCCCAAATGCATGTAATTATTATGTGTCACAAACATGAACCAATAAATGAAATATATATAGTTAAGAAAAAAGTACTTTTTATATTTTGAATCATTCAGGTGATATGTTCATAAAAACAAAGGTACAGATGTTAATATAGAGTAAAGAGGGAAAGTTCTCCTTCCTTTCCCCATTGCACCCCCTTCCCTGGAGAAAAAAATGTTAAGACTGTCTGAATCCTCTTAGCTTTTTCTGTGCAGTGTGGTGTAGTGGTTAAAATAGACTCTGCATCCAGTCAGCTTGGATTTG
The DNA here is from genome assembly GCA_004026965.1 of Petromus typicus. Lineage (NCBI taxonomy): Eukaryota > Metazoa > Chordata > Mammalia > Rodentia > Petromuridae > Petromus > Petromus typicus. The sequence continues at coordinate 37,088 of PVIR01009004.1, read as the reverse complement.
AGACCCAAGTCTGTCTATTATTAGCTGTGTGGCTTTGGGCCAGGAGCTTAACCTTTCTGTTCCTCTGTTCCATAGCTTGTAGAATGGAGATAATAGTATGTATTACATAGAAACTATACTGGAGATTAGAAAAAATGAAAGCTTTAAAGTACTTATACTGTTGTGTGGAACATAGTAAGTGCTATCTAAGTGATAATGATAATAATTATTTATAAACTGATTTATTTACATAGACATGTTTTGACATATTTGAGACTTCTTTCCTACATTTTGCTTTGATGACTTAACAGTGTCTTTCTATGTCAGCAGATATAGATACACAATGAAAAATCTCTTTTTATCCAAGAGCTGTAAGACATAGAGCCAAATTAGGTAGTGCAGCTGAAATCATCCAAACAATGCTTGTTTCAGACTGATTGTCCTGGGATGCCCACTTACAAGATGTTATTCAAGAGAGGAAAACTAAGTATTTTCTTTTTTTTTTTTTGCGGTGACACTTCCCTTTCTTCATCGAAAATTGTTGTCATTGTCAAAGCTTTCTGAAGCTGCATGCCATATGCCACATAATGATGCTAAAATCACTCACTGAACCTTTCTAATAGTGATTGATATTTAAATTGTTTCCACTTTTTAAACTATTATTAACAATGCTGGCAGCAAGATTCTTCATCATGACCTTAGTCTTTCGTATGTTTGGTTGGCAACCTTGCTGGCAGACTTGTGAGAAGATTTGGAATCTGGTAACTGTTATCCCCAAAGGGCACAATACTGGGTACTGCAGAGAATCTCTGGGGATCTTCTGCATCTTCTCCTCAGGAAACTGCCTCAGGAGCCCATAGCCGCTATGGCCTAGGGACCCAGGACTGTATCTATGAGAAGGATGCCTCTATGCTGTGAAGCTGTTCTGGGAGGGAATGTTAGGATCCTCTGAAGGAGAGACTGATCATTTCTGGGAATTCTGGCTTGACGTGTTGGCTTTCCTTGTGTTTCAGATCAGTGCTGAGTCCCCAACTGCCTTGCCATTACACAAAGGCGAGTTGGTCGTCTCACTGAAATACATCCCGGCCTCCAAACTTCCTGCTGGAGGCGATTGGAAGAAGAGTGAGTTTTCTGTGGGAGCCTGGATTGTGGCTTGTAGTTTTCTGCACAGGATTTGTGCAAGACTGGTACTGTCACTGTTGGAGAAACCAGATTGCCATGTCCCCTGCATCTTCTAGGGAAGATTCTTTTGCTAAGTAAACTATTTCTGTATTTTTCCAACTGGAAGGGAATGCTTTAGGGTTGGCATTTCCTTTTTTTAAAATTATTTTTTAGGCTACTAAACTTTATTGGTTTTAGGTCGGCTGTAGGAAGCTATTAAGAATGCAAAGAAAGGAGAAATTTTGGTCTGAAAATGGATTTTAGAAAGGGTGATAAAGTCGAAGGAACAGGAAGTTGAAGGCTGCGGAAGAGTAATTCAACATATCAGGCACTGTGCTAAGTGACTGGATATGTATGTAAGACATGATATATATTCTTCCTTGAAGAAGTGAGGCTAGCAAGAAATACAGTTATGGGCTAAAGGGGCCCAGATACAGGAGTGATCATTTTTGTCTGGTTGTATTTGGGAGTGCTTCAAAGAGAAAGTAATACTGAAACTAGACCTTTTGATTTTATCAGGCAGTAAGAGGGAGAATGAGAAGAAAAGAGCATACCCAAAATAGGGGGGGTAGTGTAAACACAGGCTTTAAGAAGGCTCGGCAATTGTGGGAGGATCTCAGCCCTTATATCAGTGGGGTTGGTGTTACAGTATGTATTTGTATACCTGAGAGTGGGCTGGGGTAGGAGATGAAGCTGGTGTCTAACTGAAAAAGGCCTTAAATGCAGGGAGCTCAACATAGTGCATGGCAGCCTTGTAAGAGGATCTGAAATCTGATAACTGGGTAAAGGGGTAGCAAAGGCCTTAAATATATATCTTTAGAAAGATCTAATCTGAAGAACGTGGGGAAATCAACAAGGTCCCCAAAGAGGGTGGGGAGAATGAGTATAGAAGAAAGGCAAGGATCAAACCATAGGGAGCAGCGACATTGTAAAGGGTGGAGGGAGAAAGACAAGCCAGTGAGGCAGTGAGTTATTAGTGGAGAGAAATGCCAGGAGAAAGCTTCAAGAAGAAGGAGTCAAGGGGTTTTGATTATTGATACCACAGGGAGGTTAGGCCAGACAAGGACTGAGAAGATATAGTTCATTGGCATTTGAATGAATTTGCAGTGGATTAGAAGTAGTAGAAACCACATTTCAGTCAAAAACTAGGTTGACTGAATGAGGCAAAGGTGTGGAGCTGAGAGTGTATGCCTTTTACCCCCAGGATGATTAGTGGTGAGAGAAAGGAGGAACATGGGGAATAGCTTGAAGAAGAGATTAGATTGAAGGGAATTGATTTTTATGGATTAAAATGTTAAGATTAATGTAAATTCAGACTGAGGGGAGGGATCAGTGGAGAAAGGGATATTAAAGTAGGAGATGGAAGTTGAAATTGCTGCTCCCTGAGTAGTTCTGTGAAGTGAGGGTGAGGTCAAGAAGTTAAATAGAAGCATTTCTTCTTTTTAAAATGTTATTTAGTAAATATTACACAGCTTTATTCTTCAAAGCCTCAATTTCGTCATTTATAAAATGAGGATAATAATAGTGTATGTCTCATCTATCCTCATAAATGAAATAAATAGGTCACAGATAGGTACATATCGCATCTTTTCTCTGGTATGAGAAAATGAAGATGTAAATGAGTCCTAGCATTGTATGTTATATATTGTGAAATAGAAAATGCTCAATGTAAAATAAGGTGAAAGGGGACAATGTTGAGATTGTAACAAAAAAGTAAGGAAACAAATTTTATGTATATGGGGGGTGGTA
>PVIR01009004.1:0-34099 GCA_004026965.1 Petromus typicus | reverse complement strand
GAGGGTATCTCATCTATAAGATAATAGTGTATATCCCATAAAGATTGTTTTGAGAATTAAATGCTTCATGTAGTATCCAGTCTGCACCCAGTTTTCAGTAAGAATTTACTGGTCTTGGGGTTGTTATTAATTAATTGAGCACTAGTGCTGAGTGCTGGGCACTGTGCTAGGTACCGAAGACACAAATCACACCCAGTTCTTTTAAGAGCTTGCTGCCTGCAGGAGCAAGGAAAGGAAGTGCTATGCATATAATACTCAAACTCAATCTACAGATACAAGATCTCACTTGCTATGGCTGCCGTCCTTCACAGGCAAAGGTGCAGAAGGAGGAGAGCTCCAGGTGTGGATCAAAGAAGCCAAGAACCTGACAGCCGTCAAATCAGGAGGAACTTCAGACAGCTTTGTCAAGGGGTGAGTCCTCGGGTCGGTACCAAACTAAACAGTTTCCAGACAAGAGCATTAACAGAGGAACCAAATTTAACCCTTTTCAGTGGATACTATCCTTGGGTTCCGTACCTCTTCCCACAACTAACTTTGTTCCTGAAATTAGGTGATGGTAAAACCACCACTACTTCCTTTTCCCTGGTCCAAGCTCAGTTTGTACTAAGCTGTAGTGTTAATATCGTAAGAGGACAGTGGTGATAGACAGTTTCTGACTTTTCTCTAACTCATGCTCATAATCCTGAGAAAAATTGGCATGTCCTGTCTAGATAAGGGTTCTCATGGCTCTACTCCTATATCTTTTAAACAATGCTAGCTTTCCTCAAATTATAGATCACAGCTGTCTAAAGCTCTCTGGAAAACCACATTTGATTAAGTCCTATAGATGTTATTATTGGTTTTATTTACCTAGCATCGTAAGAGAAATGGAACAAAATATTTAACAAGCCTTTTTTTTTTGTGGAGTGTAGAACAGCCTGACTAATAATATATTTATTTCTGTCCACATTAAAGGAATTGCATCAGATAGATGATATAGTAGAGGTAGTAGGAAGTCTGCTTTAGCGGATACAAAGAAGCATGTGTGCACTTGGGTCTGGGTGTTGACTCACTTTCTAGGGTAAGGGTATGCTAGGGGAAAGGGGAGTTTAGTTAGATTTTGCCAGTTTTGAGTAGGCATTCATTATTCCCCACTCTCTGCCAGGTACCTCCTTCCTATGAGGAACAGGGCCAGTAAGCGTAAGACTCCTGTGATGAAGAAGACCCTGAACCCCCATTATAACCACACATTTGTGTACAGTGGCATGAGACTGGAAGATCTACAACACATGTGCCTGGAACTCACTGTGTGGGACCGGGAGCCCCTGACTAGCAATGACTTCCTGGGAGGAGTCAGGCTGGGTGTTGGCACTGGTGAGTCCCCAACCCTCCCTCCTTGTAAAGGCCTCTTGTTTATTTCACTGCCAATACCTCCCATCCCGACACACAGTTCCTCTATGATAGCATTGTCTTCTTTCCTTTCAGGTAACATTCAGCAAATATTTATTGAGTGCCTGCTATGTGCCAGGCCAAAGAGAAGGCTGAGATCATATACTGTTATGTATACAGATAAATGTGGTCCTGATATAAACAAACATATATATAAACAAACATATACCTATGTATATATGTATATTTATACACATATACATATATATACCTATGTATATATATACATAGGTATATATATGTGTGTTTATAATATATTTTTTTCTTCTATCTCATTTAATGAAAGAAAAGTCTGCTACAAAGTTCAGCCTCTTTCCCCAAGTGTTCTAGACTGCCCCTTTTCTCAGTGATCTCACTTCTATGGTCTCCATCCTCCCATATGATCAGTCTCATTCTCTGTGCCTACTGGAGTTGATTCTCCATGTGCTTTGGTATTTACAGTCTTATCAAACAAAAAGAAACCTTTAACTGACCCCCCCCAACTTCTTAACAAGAACAGTGTCCACTTCCCCACCTGTCCTTTAGCTCTCAGCCTACTGTGATCTGGCTTCTATACCACCACTCTGCTGACCAATTACTCATATCAAAGTGTCATTTTCTCTTACTAGAAATTTCAGTACTATTTAACATAGAAAAACACTCCTCATTTCTTGATATACTGCTGTTAACATTATACTCTTTGATTTCTTTTGACCCCATTGCTCACTGCTTCTCAGGATTTTGGGGGGCGGAATTCCTCATTCTTTACTCAAACTGTAAATATTGGTGCTTTTCTGAGCTTAGTGTTGGGTCTCTTCTTTTCTTTCTCCATAGTCTCTGCATTTCCATGGCCTTAAATGCTACTTGCATTGTCAGTAACCAAAAGGCCATCTAGAGTGATGTTGTGTATATGAGCTAATTGATGTCAATCTTTGGCTTAAAACCATTTGGTGGCTTACTAACATATTTAAAAAACCATATAAATTTCCTTCCAAGCCTACAGGACTCTATATAATTTAGGCCCTCTCTCTTCTTTTCATTCCTGTATTACTACTCTCCTGCTTGCTCACTATGGTATGACCACAGTAACCTTAGTTATTCTCTCTAAATATAACATGCTCATTACCATTTCAGAACCTTCACAATTATTATTTCCTCCCTCTTGAAAGACTAGCTTTCCATCATCCTTTAGGTCTTTATTCAAATGTTTCTTTCTCAGAGTTCCCCAGGCCACTCTTTCTACAATATGTACCCATCCAGGCACTGCAGTTTACTCTGTTTATGTCTTAACATTGGTCTCACTAGCTGATAAGCTCTTGTTAGTTGTCTTTTTGTAGTTTCTGTCTTTCCTATGCAAAATGAGCTGCCTGAAGGGACTTTTTCTGTTTTGTTCATCATCATATCACCAGAGCTTAGAGCTCATTATGTACCTGGCACATAATACACAGTCAATGTTTGTTGAAAGAATGAATAAGTGTACAAGAGAGTAGGAATGAGCCCACAGAATCCTAACTTCAGGCTTGGAGTCTACAGCTAGTGAAAAAGGTGTTCTTCCAGCATTTAAACATTTTTAATTCTAGTTGGCAATAACGGAAGAGCAGTAATACTGGTATGAAGTATTAGGCATAAGAACTTTGTAATAGTTTCTATGTAAGAAGTCTTCAGTGACTGTGTGCCATTTGGAGCCTCATTTCATTAGCTCAGAGTCCCTCGTTAGTGTTCAGAGCACAATAATACCTATGCAAGATTAACAGGGAATTCTTCACAGACTGCTGTCCCCATCAGCTAATTTTCATAGCATAGTCTTTAGTGGGGCAGCTACCTTGTTGTATAGCCCATCTTCCCTGCTGGGATGAAGAATTGGGTCCCTCTTCAGCCTCCTCTGGTGTTTTTCCTCAGGGATCAGTAATGGGGAAGTAGTGGACTGGATGGACTCAACTGGGGAGGAAGTGAGCCTGTGGCAGAAGATGCGACAGTACCCAGGGTCTTGGGCAGAAGGGACTCTGCAACTCCGTTCCTCGATGGCCAAGCAGAAACTGGGTTTGTGAGTCCCTGTCATCCTCTCCAGCTCCAGACCTGGCCAGAGAAAGTCAGAGGAAGTGAAGAAACCAAGAGCAAAGTTTTCTAATTTAATGTGTGTGTTGGGTATTTGTATACAAGCATGTATTTCTGCAAGTCTTAATCTGCTAGTGAGAGAGATGCAGACTTGTCCCCCTTTGTAGAACAGGCTGAAGAATAAAGGTCTCTTGAAAATGTTTCTGCTTGTAGTATATTGTCAGAGTCCATTCTTTTTTGCATTTTTATGAAGTCTGATTAACTTTAAAAAGGTCTTTCTGAACAACAGTCTACCTTCTGTCTTGCTAGCGCAGTAAGCCTTGAATACATTTGCCGTTGGTTTTAGTCTGCGCTTTAAGGTATATCTGATATGAAAGCTCTGGGAAGCAGGACTGGGTTACTAAATAAATACAGAGGAATTGGGAGAAAGGTAAGTATGTCTTCCCTTTCCACTCCGACTTATATTTTTAACTCATCTTCTACTTTGGTAAATTCCTGAAACCTGGCTTTTAACTTCTCTCTCTTTTTTTTGAGACAGGGTCTCACTTGTAGTTCAGGCTGGCCCTGAGCTCACTATATAGCCCAGGCGAGTTTCAAACTCACAGCTATCCTCCTGCCTCTGCCTCCCAAGTGCTGGGATTACAGGTGTGAGCCACCATGCCCGGCACTGTGGTACTGATTGCTGGTGGGCGTGAGTCACCATACCTGGCATTGTTGCAGGTGGTTACCAGGATCAAATCCGGGGTCTTAGGCTTGCAAGTCCTGCACCAGAACTACTGGGCTAAATCCCCGGCCCTTAACTTCTCTTTTTATAGAAATTCTACCTTGCTTGAGTGTAATGGTTTTCTTTGAAATGCTGAGAAAATTCCTCAGCTCCTTCCAGTTTTAGACACCTTTACTTGCCCTTTTGGTAAGCCTTATAATGGAGTCACTTTAGGAAAGCACTTTAGTTAGTGCCCTGTTGGCTGCGTGATGAACATAGCCAATGAGACGTTTTAGGTTGCGCTGAAGGATCTGAGTAACTGAGGGGCCGAGTGTCTCACAGCCATGCTGAATTCTCTGTGTTTTAAACTGAGGCAGCAGTTGGTGAGGAGAGAAGTCCTCATTTCTCTAAAGAAAGCCATCTTCATTTTCTTTTTTTCTTTTTTTTTTTTAATTATCTTTATTGGTACATTAAATATACACGCCATCTTCATTTTCATTCCACATCTTTCTTAGTGTTTGTGTCTTTATGGCATTGCAACACAGAATATGGTCCGCATACTTCTCTGCCAGCCAGAAGAATCATGGAAGTCTAAATTGTCAGTGTTTCCCCAAGCTGGGTACTGTCGGTGCTCCAAGAGAACATGAGCAGACAATCTTGCATACATTTGGACTTCCCACCTGATGTGCTTTCAGTTCCCATTTTATCTATTTTCTAAACTTGGCCTACATAAAACATGGGTGTGGTATGGCATAGCTTTTCAAAGAAGGTTCTGGTGATCTAACTTATTTCCTGCTATTCATTCTTCAGGTCTGACCTTTTCATCCTTACAAGTATGTCTGTATAAAGTTGTGTGTGGAAGGAGTGTCTATCAGAGGAGAGATACTTTTCAGTGGAGCCAGCTGCTAGCTGACTTTCCTGTAAAACCAGTGGACTGTTAGTGGCTTCTTTTGTATGTGTGGACTCAATGGAGGATGCTGTAAGACTGTTTATTTGGAGAGAATTGATACTGCAGTGGAAAGTATCACTTGAGATCCTGAGCTGTTGCTCTGTTGTTTTCCACCTCCTGACAGGAATGTGCGCTTCATTAGAGCTTTTTCACTTGTCAAATGTTTGCATTTCTTCGTTCCATAGATGCTTTTGGCTCTGATATCCCAACTTCCTCCTGTTCCTTTCCCATCTGACTGAAGGGTAAGAACCAGAGTGATAAAATGCCCCTTCCTAACTACCCTGTGACAATCTGAAGAAAATTTTTCCTTTCCCACATTGCTCCTCAAAACTTTTCTGAGCCTAATCCTTCACCATGTCTGCTTGGAGTTTAAGGGAGAGAAGTGAGTACCTATGGTGAAAGAGGCATCACTTTTTTCTCTCAAGTACCAGGGGAAATTTGCCTTTAGGTTTTTAACTGTCCCTTGTTGGAGGGAAGAGACTCATGTTCATAAAGAAAGTAAAGGCAGACATTCTCTACTGTAAGTATTTCCTTCTGGATTCTTTGATTTCCCTGGAAAGTGGAGACTTTTCCCTCTACTTCTACTATTTTTTTTAGTATTGAGAGATAAATAACACAGATGCCAAGTTCCCTGCCTCTGAAATAGGGTTCTGACTTTCTAGCTGGAGCTCAAAAGATTCTTTCCCTGTTATAAAAAAAGAACCTTTGTGTATATGGCTTTCTATTTTATTTCTGTAATCTCTCCAGCCAACTACTTTATGAAACAGGAAATCTTTCATTCTTACAGATGAGGGGACTCAAACCCACTGTCAAACCATAGAATTGGTATTTGAATCAAAGTCTGATTCTACTGAATTATGCTGACTACTATGAGAATGATATGCACTTTATAGGATAGGAGTCAAAGGAGGAGTGATTAATCTTTTCCAAAATATCATAGAAAAATGCGTTTAATTTTCCAAGTGAGACAATCAACATGCTTTGGATAATACACATCCTGCTTAGTGACTGCATAGCCTGTGTTTGTCTAGGAGGGTAGAAGAAAAGAAAGAGAGGAAGGGCTAGATTGAGAAAAGTGAAGGGAAGGAGAAGGAGGAAGACCAGAAAGGGAAGGAAAGAGAAAGAGTTAGTGTGAAAGGGACTCAGAAAGAGAAACAGAGATATATAGAGACCCTGGGTCATGCTAGCTCTGTAGGGTCCTGCTATGAGCCCAATTCTCCTATGTCTTTGCCCTACTTTGGGAGTTGGGATTTTTTTAGTCAAGATTTATAAAGGAGGTTACAATAAAACTTAAATAAAGCAAATTTGTCTTGCATTGCATACTAAAATGAAATAAGACAGGAGCTTGTCCTAAAGCTAAGAAGCATTTACATGCAAGAGTCAGGCTAAGGTTGGAATCTTTGTCCAGGGAGAAGTATGTGCCCTCCATTATTGCTTGGGCTTCTGGCCTGCTACCACTTGAAGTGTTAATGATGAAGAGAAGGAAGAGCATTTATCTTTTTGGATATGTAATCTGTGCCTCTGGAACCACAGATCTTATCTGACCACAGCTTTCCTACATGAACTCACATTGTGTTTTGCCTTCTGCCCGTAACTTGCACCTGGCCTTTCAAATCTGTATTTCTCTGGAGGGAAGGGACCTTGCTCCTTCAAATTAAGTCATTTCTTCTGTGTCAAATTCCAGCCATCAACTGCTTTTTTATTTTTTATTTAAGAAATGAGGTTTCCCATAAAACTCCAGTGGAAATGGCTTCTTTTTGAGTCACTGCTGCCCCTGCTCTGGGCTCCTGACTTATATCTCATAACTCTGCTTTAAATGAATTTTCTTGGGCGGAGAGCCTATCATTTTCTTCTTTCCTCCTGGAACCACTCTTTTACCCTTGAGTCTTAGTAGGATAACTGAAGGTGGAAACCTTCTTGTTCAGAGCTTTTAACTATCTTTAGATAGGATGTGGGAAGAGAAGCCGAGGCTGGCTGGTGTCATGTCTGAGATCACTGACTCACAAGTTAGTCTGTGGATGTTTAAATGCTGACTCTGCCACCTATTATCCATGTTATCTTTGGCAGATTATCTTACCTCATTCAGCTTCAGTTCTTTCATCTGTAAAAGAAAGTTAATAATCTTATCTACCTTCTAGGGTTCTTGTGAAGACTTCAGAGTAAATTAATGGTGTTTAGAGTAGCACCTTCTGCATAGTAAATGCACATTATTAGCATTATTAGCTCTGCTTCCACATCCAGCCTGCTTCTTCCCTCAAGTTTGCCACTGGTAAAAGGCTGCTCAGTCTTAACTATGATTCTGAATTCTGTAAGTGTTACAGGATTTTAGCAGCAAAATGAAAACATTTATCTTCCAAACACTGACACACTGTTGAGTTGGACTGAAGTCAAACCAGGGATCTAAGGCTGCCAGTGTAGCTCAGTGTTAGATCATGTGCTTAGCATGTGTGAGGTCCTGGGTTGAACCCCAGTACCAAAGAAAGTAGGGAAGGAATGAAGGAAGAGAAAGTTCTGTGTGTACCTCCACTTCCCAATACACCCAATTTACTTTCAGGCCTAGATCATAAGACTTGACTTAGTGCTGCTATAGATTCTGTCTGTGTATTGTTTATTCTTAACAGTAGATATCTGTGGAAATTAATATATGAGGCAGAGTCTGTTTTCTTTCTTTACTGCTTCCAGTGAAACTTTTGAGGCACTGAGTCTCACAGGCTGAGGAGACTCCTCTAAGGGAGGGACAATCTTGTCTACCATTTGTTCTGGGGACCAGAGGCCTCAGTAGCCAAAGTTTCTTGCCCATGAGCAAGCTGGAAGAGCCACAAGACAGCTTTCTGCTCTGACTAGAATTTTCTTCGCTGAGTCTCCCACTGCAATATTCTCCTAACTCTTTACGAAGCAATGGTTCCAGCAGCATTTTTAGTTCAATGTCCAGGAAGGTGAAATGACAAACAGGTTCAAGAGTGTTTTGTAACTCTCTACCTCGGATATAATTAACCTGTAAACTACACTTGATAGTGTCTTGCTTGTTTGTTGTGCTGGTACTGCCCTCTGGTGTTAACTGTGGGTAAAGCATCCAGCAAAGAAATGAGTAAATTTAGGATTTACTTATCTGAAAGACTTTGGAGAGCTGGGCAAAGCCCTAGGTTATGAAAGGAAGAGCTTCTACCTTCAACCCACCACCAAGAGCCTGTCTTCAGTCCCTACTTTGCTTCTCATCTCATGGAATATATTAATATCCTCCCAGGGAAGATATTGAACAGCTCAAAAATGGTACCTGAAAAAATATTCCAAGATAGAGAGACCTTACTCCCTTCTACAGCTGTGGGAAAACATTTCCTCCTTTTATTACGTCTCATTTTTATCTAATCAGGGAAGTTTTTCCTTTGACCTCTACCATTCCTTGGCTCAAGTTCACTCGCACATATCCCTCTGTTCCCGGCGCTGGATCATCTCCTGGTTGCTGAGCAGGTAGTCGTCAATGAATGTGAAGATTTCCTCAGGGGTGACAGGTTCCACGTAGCGTTCTCGGTCAACACCCTGCTTGTCAATCAGTACCATGTTGAAGTAGGAGCGAGTGAGGTGTTGGAATTGCCTGGAGAGAGCAGCCCAAGAAAGTGTGAGGCCTTATCTGGGCATTTATCCTCTGACTTTTCACAGCTTGACAGATGGACTGATTCCTTCCCCATCCTGTCCCTTGTCCCCAACCCCTCCACTACTCATCTCAAATCTGTTTACTTTTCTCAGCTGGGTCCCCAACCTCCTGCCTCCATGTGTCTAGCTTTGCTCAGCTTTCCTCTCCTCTCCCAAGCTGAAGCAGCTTTGTTAGAACAGTACTTCTGTTGTGGGCCCCTTGAAGCAGGCTGCTACATATCAATATGCAGGCTGCGTGGAATAACTCCACAAGATGCCCATCACAGACACCGACCCGTGTGCACATCAGACACAGCAGCCTGAGGTTGATAAATACCACCTGGTTAACTCTTCAATCTGGAGCTGCAGGTCTTTGGTACCTTTCCTCTGAGTGTTTTCTGGTCTCTCTAACAGGAATTGATCTCTCAGTCATCTCTGAGACTGAATTCTAAAGGCACACGTCGTTTCTCGACACAAGGTGCCGATAGATTTATTGTTCTGGAGTGTATGTGGAAGTAGTACAAAGCCAGTAATGGGCAGATATTGAGAAAAGCTAATTCCTACCTCATGTCATTTATAATTTTCTCTTCCTACAGGAGCTGATGGATATGATTCAGATTTTAGTGCCTAAACATTCCTTGTGCTCCTTTGGAGACTGAAGGGGAAAAGATATGGCTATGAGTCCACAGGGTCTGATGCTAACCGAAGTCAAGTTTGGATCTAGTCACCTCAGCCATGCATGTGTTTCAAAGTCACCATAGGTGCCTTTATGAAAGCACATTAGGGTGAGGTCTGGAGATCAGTACTCCCATTTGATTCTCTTGTCCTGCAAGAGTTAGGAATTCACTCTCTTGTTTTCATAAGAGTTGAAACACAGAAGTGCCTCAAGAAGACAGCATCTGCTGTCCTGCCACCTCCCACACTGCCAATGTCCTGCCTATGCTCTCTACCTGCCCCCACCCTACAGCCTTCCCGTCTGAACCTGAGCTCCTCGATGATGCTGGATGACAGCCGTTGCTCCCGGATGCGCCCTACATCCTGAGGCGGCTGCCCCACTAGTTCAATAATGGTCACGTGTCGCAGGTCTAGTCCACAGGTAGATTGCTGGGGGGTCAGAGGGGAGAGCATGGTGAGTGGAGCTGACCTTTGCACTTAGACCTAAAGCTGCTCATTTGATTCTTCCTGGTACCATATGGAGAAGTGTGGGGCAGGAGGGACTTTGGTGAATACACAGTCACAGGATCCAATGAGCACAATGTGAGGTCTATGCAACCTTCCCCCTCTATGATTCCTGAAGCACTTGTTCCAACAGTGTTTCTTTAATTCTCCTGAAGGGCATGAAACCCCTTACGAATATGGAGTAGAAGAGAGCAACATAATTACTACACTGCAGGACCATAATCATTGCTTAGCCTTCCACAGGTTTTAAACCACGTAGGTTTTTAAATGGGTGGCTGTTGTGAGATGGTAATGGCCACTGTTTCTTATTTATGTGTTTATTATACCTAATGCTTTGTAGGAGCAGTTTAATGTGATCATCGTAACAAGGCTAACGAGGTAGGTGGTGTCATTTCTTATTCCATAGGGGAGACTGTATGGCCCAAATTCGCATAGCAACAATATACTAAGCCAAGACTCAGACCTGAGGCCTGATTTAGCCTACCTGAGCGTGGGCCCTTTGCCACTAGGCTCCATCCCCAGGGCCTTCTCTCAGTCCTAGGACTTCTCCCAAATAGCACCCAGTGCCCTTTTCATTCCTCTTTCTTTTCTTCCTTGCATTGGGGAGCACACCTTATAACACTGCCCTCCCTGGCTCTTTGTCCTGCCTTGTCCTGTAGGATCTCATACTTGCCAGTTTTCAGGGTGGAGTGTAAAGAGTCATTCCCTGGCACCTCATTCTTGTTTCATCTCTGGTCTTCTTCTCTACTCTTGACCCTCAGATTTACTCTCCTTGTCCTCAATTTTCTGCTCTTTCTCTTGCTTCCTATGAAACTGAGCTATTGCATTTGCCTGATTTATCTGCACAAAGGAACAAGGTCCCTTTTGGTTTAAACCTCTAGGTTCATCCTTTTGGTGATAGCACTACTGTCATAGTAGTGCTATGTTGGCACTACTACATAGTTAGCACACTACATAGTGTGTTGAGTTGGCAACTTGTATGATTCAGCCTGTAGAAACCGTCTAAGTAGCTTTGTCTTTTACCTGGTTTCTAGCCCCTTGCACCTCCTCATTGCTCCTTCTCTCTTCTGCCAACACAGCCCGAATTCTCTTTAGCAACCTTGTTTATTCTTTTTATGAATCCCCACGGTCGTCTCTATCTTGTCCTACCTATTTCTTCCCTACTCACAAGTGGCTTGGCGAGGTATCACTTAGTATATTAAAAGTTATCATGCAACTTCTTCATTTTGCTTTGGAATATCATGATACTTTTCCTCCTGGAAGTGGCTGAGAGCACAAATCTTGGGGCCAGAGTGCCTTGGTTCAATCTCAGGTCTAACAGTATCTAGGGACCTTGAGAAAATCACTGTCTATGCTTCAGTTTTCTCACCTGTTGAATGGGGATTATAATAATGTCTGCCTTATTAGGGCTGTTGTGTGAATTAGTTGAGTACATATGAAGCATGTAAATCAATATGTGGTACTTACACAGCACTCACTGTATATGTTTGTTAGTGCTATTATTTTTTGATAACACAATGGAGTTAATTTCTCGCATTTATGTTTGCATATAACTATCTTACAAGTCTCTCCAGAATGCTTTGGCACATTCCCCTATCAACCTGTGCTCAGCTCCCAAGTCACATCTATCATTCCTGTGGCCTTATTGCCTTTTCAGTGCAACTACAGTACTTTTTAATGATATGCTCATTGTGTCTGTGGTAAAGCTGATCAAAAACCAGACCCAGAAAGCTTGAAAAAGCAGAGTTCACACGCCAGATAGCTATTATTTGACTTGGGGCAGATGTGAGAGAGATGTAAAGGAGTTAAGCATTCCTTAGGGTGGTAGCTCTTACCTGCAGCATGGAGATCTGCATTTTATAATATCGGTTGGAAGGATCAGGAGCTGAGATGATAAGGAGTCGCTGTTTCTCATAGAACTGATCCAGGAGGCCAGCAGCGGAATTGACATTGACATTGATCTTCATAGCTAAGGTGGAAGAAGATAGCTGGTCAGAGAGGGCACTTAATCCTACATGGGTGACCCTATTAGCTTGAGGAGTTCTGGTCTTTTGGGTTAACTTTTGAGCCATTTCTCCATCCCATGGAAAAAAAATCCGGAAAAAAATAGCCAGGTAACCAAACCCTTCTTCTTGAGGTAAGAGTATTCCACAGGGGCATGTTGGCCCTTAACATACAGCAGTTACCACTCCTCATCATGTGCATTGCTGCTGAATTCCTCACTATGGGAGTATCCTCCAAAGTAACTCT
The DNA here is from genome assembly GCA_004026965.1 of Petromus typicus. Lineage (NCBI taxonomy): Eukaryota > Metazoa > Chordata > Mammalia > Rodentia > Petromuridae > Petromus > Petromus typicus. Next base: position 21,926 of record PVIR01009004.1, on the reverse strand, counting down.
GATCTACGTGTCCGTGCTCCCCATTCCCGGGTTCCACTTACGAGTACAGATAGGTGGTGATCCTGACCACTGGCGACTGGACTGGCAGACACGGGAAGAAGTTCCTTGGCGTTCATAACCACCATCACAGTGGTACTCACAGGTGGCCCCATAGTTGTTGCCCGCCGAGGTGCAGGTGAGATAACCATGCTGTGGTGGTTTCAGAATTGGACAGCGTCTCACTGCGAGGGAGGAGCTCATGTTAGGGGTAATGGGGTCTCTTGTAGGTGAGAAAGGCCAAGAAAGAGCCCACTTGGGGTTTTCTAGTGTAGGAGACTTGGGATGATCAGAATGAAGGGATTTTCTTTGTTACCAATGGCCAGGTAGGGAGCCAGATTTTTTTCTTAAGAAATGAAATGTGAAATGTAGACTGAGGCTTACAAAGTCTGGAAACATAAGTTATATATATATATATATATATATATATATATATATATATATATATGTATATATATATATATATACCACTGATTTATAAAACAAAATATTGTTACCTATGTTTATAGACTTGGGTACCCCATGTAAAGATGACCATCTTGTAGAGCTACTTTTATTAATAGAAATAAGTCAGGAATCTTAATGATTGGAAAGATTTAAGTAAATCAAGATCTATCCTAGAATATGATGTTATGTTGTTACTGAAAATATTTCTGAAGAATTCTAAAGAGTGTGGGAAAATTACTTGTGATGGAATGAAAAAAGTATTGCATGATTGGATATACAGTATAATCTCAATGATTTTTTAAAGTGTGAACAGAGAACAGCCTGGTAGAAAAATACCAAAAGGTTAACAGCAACTGCCTCTGAGTGATCGGTAATAGATTTTCCCTTTTATATATTTCTTTATTTTTCAAATGTCCAACAATGTGCAAGAATTATTTTTATAATGAAAAAACCCCAAAAGAATGTGATACAAAGCAAAGAGAAAGAATCAGGCAGCCAACACCACTACACTCAGAATGAAGGTTGATTATATTTGATAATTTTCAAGGCCAAGGGAAAATTAGATACAGAATATTCTTCTGAATTTTATTAAATTTAGAAGAATGTGAAGTCTTATCGGAGGTTTGTTATCGCTGACTTGTGTATGCACATGCAGTGTAGGCTTCCCGAGTGAGCATGCTGGGTGACCCTGAACCCCCCTCAAGTATATGAAGAGTGTTTCAAGCATAAAGAGGAGAGGATCTTTAGGGGGCTTTCAGAAGGTCAGAGTAGAGTAGGAATAATGAACAATAAGGAAACTAAAGACTTCATTCCGACCTTGTACTTTCACAATGAACTTGCAGCTGGCCCGGTTGTAGGCTCTGTCATAGGCAGTGTAACGAATCACATGCTCTCCTTCAGGAAACTGAGAACCAGGCTCAGGACCCCGAAGTGTCATCCTGAAAAAGATAGGTTGGAGGAGCTACTGAAGCAATTGATACTTAGAACTGAGAACCAAGACGCATTGTCACTGTAGCTTCAGCCCATACAGTTTCAGTGTGAGAAGCTAGAGGGACTAGAAGATGCAGGTAAGAGTGGGTGACTCGTGTCACGGAAGCTCACCTGGTGATGGTACCATCAGCAGAATCTTTCACAAGAGGTGGGTCCCAATATACTCGAGCAGTTAGTTTTTCTGGCTCTGCCATCTTCTCACGCGAGTGGGGACAGTGGATCTTGGGGGGATCAATGTCTGCCATGGGCAGAAGGCAAGTGCTGATTTATGGGTCCCCTGTCTTCCCTAGAGGAAACCCACTGAAGCGACACCACACACTACCACGTAGGTTCAAAGTTCAAGTTATTCAAAGAAACTGCGGGAGAAAGCATGACTTCAAGGGAAATAACCATTTTATTAAGCATATGCCTACGGTGCTGCACTCACAGCGAACAAGAAAGCTGTTTGTGGTTAGAATCCCCTATCTCTGTGGACACGATGATAGGGAGGTTCTCTGAAGCAAGTCAACTGGAAGCAGTCAGCATTTACCTACACACACAGGCTCGCCTCCGCTCCATCGTCCATCATCCATGCAAATTCGGCTGCGGTCACCTTCTAAGTGGTAGCCTCTGGAACAGCTGTAGTCACAGCGGGAGTCAAGAAGCACCCCATTTGTGCACGTGTAGCTGCCGCTAGTGATAAGTGGTAGTGCGTGGCATCTCATCTCTAAGAGAGAACCAAGTGGTGAACAGTGTTCTATAGGATCATTTGGCGGTGATGTCTGGGCATTTAGCATAGGAAGAGCCATATCAGAGATTGCAGAAAATATGGAAACCTGACCCAAGAAACTGCCCGTACAGTTTTGTCCCTACCTGCTATTTTCCCTAACTATCCTTTTATTTTTGTATTATAAAATGCAGAAGCACTCTTCAGAAAGGGGATGTCTTGGGCCAGGGATTTAGCTCAGTGGTTCCAGTGCCTGCCTTACCAGTGCAAGGGCCCGGGTTCGATCCCCAGTAACTACATACAGCAATCCTGGGTGTGGTGACTCACGCCCACCAGCAATCAGTACCACATACCACAGTGCCAGGCATGGTGGCTCACGCCTGTAATCCCAGCACTTGGGAGACAGACACAGGAGGATTTCTGAGTTCGAGGCTGAGTTCAGGACCAGCCTGAACTACAAAGTAAGACCCTGTTTCAAAAAACTAAAAAGGAAAGAAAAGGGATGTATCAAAGAAATAAATTACTTGTCCAAGCACATGAAAGCTAGAATCGGACCTGAGTACTCATGCAAGCTTCACCTCTTACTTGATCTGTAACTTGAAGAACTTGCCTCATCTCTCTGAGTCTCACTATATTCATCAATAAAATTAAATACCTCTCAAGCTTGTTGTAAAGACTGAAAGAGACAATACATATAACCCTTTGGTCTTACTTTAGCCTCAACAATTGTCAGCTTTTTTCTCTTTTTCTTCAAATGCTGTATGCCCTTGAGGATGTTTAAAGCTCACTTCTGAATATCATTTTGGGGTTTACAAAGACACTTCTTGTCTGAGGCTCAGTCACATGCCAGAGTGGGCTAGCTTTCTGTCTTGTGACAGTGTAAGTCCAGGCCTGTGCCTTGGGGTCCAACTGTTGTGGTAGTTGATAAAGGAAGAATCGTTGTGTTAGACAACACATATGCCAGAGATTGCTACCTTGAAGTAATTTTGAGTCTGTATGTGCCGGAGTCTTGTTTAAAATATCTGATACTTGAAAGAAGTAAGGCCATACATTCCTTTAGATTATCTAAATTCTAATCCTGGAAGTTCAGGTGTTGGATATTTGAATAAAGATTCTATCTAAACTATGTTCATTTTGCTTCTTGGTCAAATCAAACTTGTAGAGTATTGTCTTTCCTGTTTCCTAGTATCTGTTTTGTAAAGATCTCTGTGAAAATGACCACCTTAAAATCAGGGCCAAATAAAAAGTTTCCTCTTTAGATGAATCTTTTTGCTTAGTGTTACATGAGAGTAAAGATAGAGATTCAAAGAATTTTCTCTTTTTGTCTCTTATGAGGAAGGTAAAAGGTAGATTTTGTATTCAAATATAATAATCCACTCCTTGTGGCTGCCTGGGAAGATATGGATGCCTCTATTATTTTAATTAATTTATAAATTATAGCCTTATATATTTCAATTTCTTTGGGCCAGTTCAAATTGATTTTGGAAAGTCTGGGTTGTAAGTCACAAAAGAATTTAATTACAGTCTCCTAGAAGGTTGTTGTGCCTTTTCTCTAGCTGTCAGGCGTCTGCTCTCTTCTGTAGCATCTTCTCTGACCATCTCATTTTTCCCTGAATGTTCAGCCTTCTTGTGTTGAGGTATGTGGCATGTGCACACATTTGGCTTTATTTTCCACTTGTCTATAAAGAGCCTGAGGGTAGTTGAAGAATTACGTTCCTGAAATGAACAATATAGGGTCCTGTCCACATGGATAGCCTACAAATGCTAGTCAATGATGGACATATGGACAGACAAAGCTTACTCACTAAAAGTAAGCAGGCTCTGGACCTTGAATAAAAGTTAGGGATCTCAATCTTAAGGGAGATGTGATTTGGGATGTGTTATATATTAGCACCCCTAAGTTTTAGCCTCAAGTTACCTTCTTTTTGACTTACCAAAGAGAAGGAAGGCTAGCAGATGTTTCACAGGTACACTGACTAGATTTTTTAAAGAAGCTGAAGGTCAAGAAGTACAGCATTTGAACAAAAATAAGAGATTGTGGGACTACATATCTTTGGGGGCTCTAGAAGGTAGCCCAGGTCCATATCAGGCCATAGGGATAAGTTAGCCTTCTACATGCACTGCTGGGTTTTCTGAGTCAGGGAGGCTAGCTGCAATGTAGTTGCCCATATTTCTTGGACAGTACCAAGGACAGAAAATAAAATAGAGTATCAGGATAAGGAAAGGCTCTTGAGAGCCTATGGAAAATTCCCAATTTGCAAGTGGAAGAAGGGTGTAGTCACACCTTCAGGTGTATATTCCCAACAGCTGGTTGGTAAGCTTCTCTCCTGCGCACACACCAGCAGATGCACCCATATGACTTACGTCTGCAGTAGGCAGTTCCAGACCAGCGACGACTTGGCAGGCATTGCACTGACCTCCGTCCAATCAGTCGAAAGCCCCGGTCACAGGAGAGCTCACAACGTGTGCCTAGACTGCTGTGATAATTTCCTCCCCTTGGTGAGTAGCATGTAGCTTCTCCATCTTGGATATTTAGTGTATAACACCACCGAGGGACTGTAGCAACATAAGACAAATAAGCTAGAAGTATAATAATCAAGACAGTGTAGTACAGGTGAAGGGGTAGATGCATAAATCAATGAAACAGAATAGAGATTCTAGAAATGCACTCACAAACTGTGGCAAAATTATTTTTTTAAAATAAAGATGCAAAAAACAATTCAGTACAGGAAAGTTTTTCAAACAAATGATACTGGTGCACAGAAAAGAAACATAAGCTAAGTCTCAAATATTGTACAGTATTTAACATGATAGATGACAAATGTTAAAAGGAAAAATATAAAGTTTTTTGAAGAAAACAAGAAAAAAATCTCAGGGATCTAGAGGTAGACAAAGAGGTCTTAGAAAAAACAGCAAAACACAATTCACAAAACAAAAATCACTAAGTTGGACTTTGTCAAAATTAAAACCTTTTGTTCTGTGAAAGACATTATTAAGAAATCAAAGACAAGGTCCAAAGTAGGAAAAAATATTTGCAAATCATATCTAGCAAAGGACTAGTGCTAAGAATATAAATAAAACTATCAAAACTCAGCAAGTGAAAGCAAGCAGTCTACTTAGAATGTGGGCAAAAGATACAAAGAGACATATGGAAAGATGTTTAGCGTCAGTAGTCATTAAAGAAATGCAAATTAAATCTACAATGAGATACCATTAATATACCTCTTAGAATGCCTGAATTAAAAGAAATAATGGCAAAACTAAGTGTTGGTAAAGATGGAAAGAAATTGGAAATCTCATAAATGACCCATAGAAATGCAAAAACAGCCTCTTTGGAAAATGGTTTGGTAGTTTCATATAAAGATAACACTAAATTCTTTTTTTTAAAGTACACTCTCCATATGCCTTTATTATCCCACTTAAGATATTTACTCAAGTGAAATTAAGACTTGTATCCATACAAAATTCTGCACACAAGTGTTGAAGTATTTCTATTAATAATTACCAAATGCTGGAAACAACTCTAGTGTCTTTATGGGTAAATGGTTAAACTAACTAAGGTTTATCAATTTGTTTCTTCTTTGTGAGAGCATCTTTTGGTGCAATAATACAACATGTTATATTGTATTTAAGTATCTTAAAGATAATGATACATAGTGAATTAACTACTGTTATTTTATTATGTAATTTTTATTTTTTCATAAAATAAATATTATAAAAAACAATGAAATGCTTACACATATAACAACATAGGTGAAGCTCAAATGCATTTTGGGAAGTGAAGGATATATGTATATATCCCAGAAGGATACATGCCATAGTATTCCACTTATCTGACGAAGACATAAAGACATATATAGTCAAAAATGTAACGACAGAGTAGAGATCAGTGGTTGCCAGAGCTCAGCGGTAGAGGTAGTGTGCTGCCCTCGGAGGGCTGCACTGCGTGCATCTGAGATGGTTCATACTGTGGAGGTAATTATTTTACTTTATGCATTTGTTAAAACTTGACAGTATTCTACATCAAAGAAAGTGAATTTTGCTATAGGAAATTTAAAGTGAATATTTTTAAATAACATGAAAATCTAGATTGAGAAAAGGGATGTGACATCAAAGAAGGCTGCCTAGGAATAAAAGTCTGTTCCCAGTTCAGTACTGAGCACAAAAGGTTATAGGGCCCTTACAACATAAAGGCACCATAAAGATGCTTCATTGGCTTTTACAAAACCCTTGGTGGGTTTAGGTTTTAATGGGACACACATAAATCAATGAAATATCACCTGCCCAAAGGTGTTTATATGACACAGATGTGTTTGCCTAGGTTTGGAAAGGCTAAAGCTCCATGTAAACTGATTTGAATCCAAAATTCTAGGGATAAAAAAGTAGAATTTTTTTAAAAAGCACACCAGAAGCTAAAGGAAGAGAGGAAGGCTACAGCCTGTCCTTGGTTACAGGTAGAAAAAGAGGACTGATGACAGTGAGAAAACTGTTCTTCAACTAGCACCACACTTGAGACTTCCTGGATTAACTTTGAGCCTGTGGCAGTGACAGGGCTGGTATCTGGAGACACCACCTCCAAGTTACAAAGAGTTTCCTAAGCACTACACTGCAGAATTGTTGATTATAAGGCCACAGCACATCCTAAATCCTTATATGGGAGGCTGATACCTCAACATTCACTTCTTTTCTATTTCTGTGCTATATTCTGTTAAGAAAAACACACAAACAATTAAAATTTATAGAAGTGACAATGGTAAAGGGAAATAGGAAGTTCAAGGCAAATACTGAGACAGTCAGAGAAGCTAAATCATTGTAATAAGTTCAATTTTGCTGGCCCAGAGGAAACCAGATATGAAAGGAAAATAGTAAAAGAGGGCAGAAGGACCAAAACACAATCCTAATTTTCAAATAAAAACAGAAATACCATCTGGGAAATACAGTCTACTTATAGCACTGATAACATAGTATTTTAGATTTTTTTTTTTTTTTGAGACAGGGTCTCGCTTTGTAATTCAGGCTGGCCCTGAGGTCAGCCTCAAACTCATATCACAGCAATCCTCCTGCCTTTGTCTCCTGAGCGATGGGATTACAGGCGTGAGCCCCCACACCCAGCACTGTGGTATATGGCATTGATTGCTGCTGAGTGTGAGTCTCCATGCCCAGTACTGTATGTGGTTAACCGGGGATCGAACTTGGGCCCTTGTGCTTGCAAGACAGGCTCTGGAACCGCTGAGCTAAATCCCCGGCCCTATTATAAAATATTTAAAGGTATACCTTAGCAGTTAGAGAAGTGGAGACCTCTAAGAGCCTTCATGAGCAAGTAATACCGGATTAACTTCATTTCCATTTTGGGTAGGGCCACCAGACTGGTAGAACAGGGGAAATGGAAGGTATGTTATATGGAAGTAAATGAGGCATATGACAATGCTTTTCATATCAATGATGCGTATGAGATGACAAAATACATGTGAGGTGATAAAAATGGTTGAAGATTCATAAATGGATGAACCCCTGGACTCAAAGAATGTTGATCAGAAACTGAAATGAAGAATGTGATTAGATATTGCATGCAACAACCTGAGCTATGAAATATGTTGGGCTATGTTATTTCACCTGTCTATCCACCATGCTATGTAATTTTCTTTCACATGTTATCTCAAATGGTCATTTAACATTCCTGTGAGATATGTAGGTGTTTATCTCTGTTTTATAGAAGAGGAAGTAACTTGTCTATGGTTTCCCAGTAAGAGGTAGGGCTGAGATTTGAACCCAAAGTTCGCCTTTTCTAAAAATCCATATTTCTAAGCATAAAATGTGCCACTTCAGCTGCTATCTTGAACTACATATATACTGACCTCCTTTTTGGAGAGGTAACATATCCACATGTTTCAAACCTCAGTTACTCAGTAAAATGTCCCGCTCCTTATTCCATTCCCACGCCTACTCTCACTCTGTCTCTTCTGGAAGTGTCACTGTTACTAGTTTCATTATGCATATAATGTAAATGTTGGTATAGCTTCTTATTTTTTTCTTCTTTCAAACACATGGAGTAGCATGTTATGCCCCCTCTTCTCACTATTGCTTTCTTAAGAGGGCTCTGAGGATAGAATGTAGGACCTTGGGCTGCTAAACAAATGCTTTACCACTGAGCTATATCTGTAGCTCTCTCCTCTGCTGTTTAAAATAAACTGAACAACATATTTTAAAAGATCTTTCCATATCACTACAGATATGGATTTATTTAAATTAAAGCACATTTATAATATACTTAGTTCAGCCACTGGCGTATAATAGGTATTTGTCTGGAAAGGTTCCTTTTCAGGGCAGATATGGGAGAGAGAGCACTGAGGACAGGGTTTAAAAGGCCTCCCCTGTGATTATCTTCAGATAATCTGGGCCAAATGACTAGTTTGCCCAGGGCTGAGACAAGCTGTGAGGAAAGCAGCAGCCTGGCGGACTGAGGGCACACCTCAGAGAAAGGTTTCTGACACCAAGCGAGGATTCATGATGAGGTAATTACAGGAAGTACCACATTGATGACAGTAGACTTGAACTACATGGGCAGTTTGCTCTGCAATAATGATATGTTTTTTTAACGGGTTAGTTTTTATCTTTTTAAAGTAATTAGTTACAGGTTTACAAATGAAAGATATGGAAAACCATGGTTTTAGAGTCAGACAGATCTGGGTTTAAGTTCCTGCTCTGTCACATCTAATCCTTGCAATTCTAAATTTATCTCTCCTGACCTTAGTTTCCTGATCTGTGAAATGGGTGCTAACAAACCATTTTCTTAAGACTGTATTTAGAATCAAATAACATCGCAGTTGTAAATATCTGGCCCTATAAATGATTTTTCCTAAATCGATATCTAGGTGTTAGACACCATCTCATCTGTTTTCTGGCTACAAGACACTCTGGTTTCTTTCTAGCATTATTTTTCTGGCATGTGCCTATGACACACAGCTGCCATCTCAGAACATTGTCTCCAAATGACAAAAAGTTTCAAAACACTACATTTGTAGAGCTGTTGATTTGGAGGTCACAAAGGCCTTAGGGGGAGTCCAGGACCTCATTTTATACTTTTCTTGGCCATTCATTCCTATTCATCATTGATAACCTCATTTAATTTGTTTTACGTCCCGAGGCTAGTATCAGACCAAAACACTAATGCCACTGTGTGAGTTATATAGTTTTCATGGCTCAAAGGTAATTTTTAAAATAACTCAGGGCCTTTGCACTGAGGTACATCCCCAGTCATTGTTTAAATTCTTTATTTTTGTGATAAGGTCTCATGAAGTCACAAAGTTGTCCAGGCTGGGCTCAAACCTGTGATCCTCTTGCCCTAGCCCAACAGAGTGCTAGGATTATATGCATGTCCCACCATGCCCAGTTCATTCATTGCTTTTTATTATCCACTCCTCTTATTTACAGTCTCTTACAGTATGGCTTCTGTTCTCAAGATGTCAACAGTCAGCATGTACTTTTTATCAGGTTTGCTGGAATCACATATGTGGATCTGTCTGTTAGACAGGCAACCATTTTGTTGAGAGTAAAAAAAAATAGACAAATGAGACAGTTGAAAATCAAGGTTAGATGTGTGGTGTAGGCAATGAACATTGATTTTAGAAGAAGTATGTAGTAGGTACTCAATAAACACTCAGTGAATGAGTCAATGGCTGAGGGAAACTCCATGTATGCAATGCAATCTGGGAGCAATAGTGCCTACTGGCTGATACACAGACTTGATGTTGGGGAAAAGGATAAGACATTGACTGTTAGAAAATGAGACTGAGGCCAGATTCTAATTAAAATAATCAAAGTGCACCACCAGGCTTAGGTAGGAGCTTGAGAAACATGAATCAATGAATCAGAATCCAATTAAGAAGAAACTACCATGATCTATTTGTGAGATAATGAAAGGTTTTTTGGTTTGTTTGTTTTGAGACGGGTTTGCTTTGTAGTTCAGGCTGGTCTTGAACTCAGCCTCAAACTCAGCAATCCTCCTGCTTCTGCCTCCTGAATGCTGGGATTATACGCATGAGCCACCATCCCTGGCATTTTGTGGTGCTGTACTGATTGCTGGTGGGTGTGAGTCTCCATGCCTGGCATTGTTGTATGTGGTTACCAGGACTGAACTCAGGGCCTTGTGCTTGCAAGGCAGGCAACCAGATCCACTGAGCTAAGTCCCTAGCCCTGAAAGTACTAATCCTAAGGATTAATTAAAAAATGACTGGTTTTGGTGAATAACTGGTGAGGAATGATGAGGAAAAGGGGGTTCCTAAAAGTGATGGGTGCTATTAGAAATGACATTGAGGTATTGTGAAGTCTCAGTACTAAGAAAATTATGGCATCATTACCATCAGAATTAGGAGGTCAACTAGTAGAATCTTTTTCAGGAAAGATGAAAAAACGTTGTTTCAGCCATCTGCAAATACAGGTGGATGGCAACAGTTGTAGATTGTAATCCAGGAACTCAGTAGACAGGTCAGGATTGTCTAAAGTTCATATTCAACCTTCAGTTTCTCTACTGTCACCACCAGAGAGCCCATCCTTTTTAGTGACTTCACACATTCCTAGAATAGGGAAATGCTGTGGAGTCTAAAGAACCAAGGTTAAGAAGAAAGGGATGTGTACCCTACTGCTGCAGAGACTGAGACTGAAAGCCAAGGCTGTAGAGAACTGTGGTCTCTAGGAGATGTTGTTTCAGCTGGGAATTAGTGGGCAGACAGGAAATGGTCTGCAGAGCTGAGAAATTAGTGGGCACAGAGACAGAGTGAGGAGCTACAGACCATTGACGGTGAGAAGACTGAAGCTAGAGAGGAGCATGGAAGAACCCAATCTTCTGATCACTTTTATATCAAAACTTTTCTCAAAGGTCACAGTTTGCCTGTTTGCCAAGTAAAATGTTAGGTCTTCTTTCAATTTGATCTTTTTTCTTCCAATATTGGATGTAATTGATCTCTTACCTTTTCCATTTTCCTAATACTCTCTTCTATAATATGGCTGCTGTCACATGACAAACTGCCTTTGTCTCCTGTCACAAGGCTAACCACCAACTGTTTTCCTTGCTGGCTCTACTTCTTCTACTTATATCTAAAGATGTCTTCCAAGGCTCTGATCTTGTCCCTCCACTTCATCAGACAGCCCAGGCCATCTAAGCTGAGGATTCACAAAGCTCTATCTTTCTACTTCCAACTGCCTATGGGAAATCTTTACCAAACCAGTTTCCCTTGATAACCTTGTCTTTCTGAGGTATCTTATAATTCTCTCAGGTACTCCAGGGTCTGACTAAGTTGCTAAGTTGCCGAGGCCAGGCTCAAGCTTGCTGTCTTTCTACCCCAATCTTCTACAGTGCTGGGATTACAGGTATGTGCCACCAAGCCTGGTTCAGACATCAGTTTCTTTGATAGCCTCGTGGTTCATCAAATCTGTAACAAGTCTTGTCATCTCCTTCTGAATATTTTTGGGCACATTTTTTCTTTTTTTTCCCTACAGTTCTGGAGATGGAACCCAGGGACTTAAGTAAGCTAGACAAGTGTGGTATCACTGAGCTACATCTATAGCCCCTCTGAAGCATATCTTTACTGTCAATTTCTTTGCCACTACCCTCATTAATCTCTAGCTACTTTTAACTGATTCTGGGAAATCTTCCCAACTCAAGTCCTATGCCTTTTCTATTTTTTTAGTAGTGTTATTTTGCAATACACTACAGTTGTAGTTACACTTGTTTTGGTGGGCTTGGTATACAAAGGAAGCATATCTTGCTCATTTTTGATCCCTGTATCCACAAAATGCCTCTCTTCCCTTCATTTTTCTTCCTTGTCCCCTTTCCCATCTCTGACAGGTCTGGTTTTGTTTGTTTGTTTGGTTTTTTGTTTCCTATCATCTGTCTTGCTTTAACTTTTTTTTAATGTTTTATGTTTCTAATATACAGGTAAGCACGTTACATTTAACTTTCTGTGATTTACTTCCACTAACATTATGGCCTCAAGTTCCATCCATCCTCTGGCAAATGGGATGATTTCATTCTTTTTAAGGCTGAATGGTATTGCATTATGTGGATATACCACATTTTCTACCCTACTTTCTGAACAGAATAACTGTTCTGAAGTTACCATCAACAGTGTTACAACTTTGTGCAAAAATATGGCTCCTTATTGTTCTTAGTACAATAGCTAAACTCTTGTGAGTGATTTACAAAGTATAGAAACAGAGAATAAGAAATGGAAAGGATATTTGGTATCACCTGACCTAACTTTCCTTCTACTGCAGGAATTCTTTCCTTCTACTGCAGGAACTCAGCATTCTTCACAGGCAGTTCCCCTGCCTGACCTCAAGCAGGTTCCTAGACTTTCGGAGACTTTCCAATTTTTATTTCACTCTAGGTTCTACTTTATTCTCGACAACTTCCTCCACATTCCATCACCTCCTGTAAAAAGTTTGTCTCTTCTTATCTCCCTCCTATAAGGAATTTCTTCTTAGCTCTATATATTTGGCCATCTCCTTTGCCAAATATCTTCCCCTCCTCTTTCCAGTTCTCAGTTTTCCACTTCTTCAATGCCTAGCCTGTCATCTTTTGTGATCCCTTTCCTGTCTTTGTTCCAAGTCCTATTATATTCACTGCTTCCTCAGAGCTTCATATGTACTTGTCCAACATGTGCTAATTTTATTTTATCTTCTTTTTACCTCTACCCCCTCAAAATGTGAGCTCTCTCAGGGGCCCTAAACTCTGTCATAGATTTTGTAGCATCTATAGACTTACTTTGCATAGTATTAGGGATAAAGTATGCACTCAGTCAATACTTAATGATTATAAATGAGCAACCTACAGTATAGAGAGGTAAAGTCATAGAGCCAGTCAGTAACCTAGTTCATGTTTAGCAATCACAACCCCTGATTCAATTGACACATATAAGTCAATCGTGGATGGACATGCTTCAAGGAGTGGCTTAGGCCTTAGGCCTTCCTGAATCTGAGAAACGGTGAGGTGTACCTTGGTAGTCCAGGGGAGGAGCCTGCGGGACTTCTTCTGTGTGTACTTCATTGTAACTTTCATCTGGATAGTAACCTGAACCTAGAAAGAAGAGGACAATATCAAGACTATGTATCAGTTTCTCACTCAAGTCCTTCTCACCCCTCGCCCCACCCCTCATTTCCATCTTTTCCTGAGGGCTTGGTACTGCTCTGGTAGTTGTCAGGTGACTTTAAGAAGCCACGAGAACTACAGTGGGTGCATATCAACATATCAGGGGACAAGTTCATAGTTGAGTATCAGTGGACTCTTTTCAAAAGAAAATTGTAACTGAATTTCTTCTCTATCTATCATTCCTGTGAATCTTGATTATAATGATTTCTAAATGATCCGTTTCCTTGATGTAATATACAAGACTTAGGAGACACTGATGACCAAATTGTAAGAATGGACTCTTTTTCCAAGTAGGAGGAAAAAATAGATCCTAAACGTCTGTCTTTACTTACAGACCTGCTGAAAATCCTTAGTGGGAACAATCACATAGGCTTCCACTAGCCCACAGGGAGTTAGTGTTGTTAACTGACAGCCTGGTGGGAGTGGCATGCTGTTAGCAAGTGTGGTTAAAAGGCAAGAAGCAATGAGAACAGTCTCATGAGCACCTTTTCCTGGTTTGGAGAGAAGAGGAGACTTTTTTTAGCTGTTCTGGGGCTGTGCTCAAGCCTGCTATGGAAGTACTCTAACACTGAACTACACCCCCAGCCTGAGGCAGAGTACTCTGAATAAATTTCCTGTTCATCTCATGAGCAAGAGCTTTCGCAGGAAGCTGACGGGTCAGGGAACATTCCTAAGCTACCTCTGTCCAGTTAAGTGGCCCAGTTCCTGTCGCAGGCAAGTCTGTGGCTGTCTGGGAGACTAAACAGTATGTTCCACCAGAGGAAAATGAATGAATTGGAAAACAACTGGGTCATTTCTGGCCAAAGTGTATGGAAGCCCTTCTTCCAGCCTCCCTGAGCTCTAACGCAAGCACATGAATGCGGCAGCCAGCTGTGCTGAAGTCTGAAGGCACTTCTCCGTTTCCAGGAGACTATGCACTTCTGGGACAGGGCTGGGTCTTGGTGCTGGAGCCCGTTGGCCTGTGTAAACAGTCAGCCTACAAGCCTGAATCCTTCTCTCCAGGAAGAGGTGCAGGATCCCCTGCTCGTAAGGGTGGAGCGCTGGGCTAGATGATGTAGTTTTTCTACTCCCCACAGACCTGGACAGGGAGTGGGGGGTATTGGGAAACTCGTCTGACTTGGTGAACAAGGAATGAATCGAATTGAAGGTTTGCTTATGAAATCATGTCCTTGTTGGTTTGCCCTCATTCCAAAGAACAGACTTCATTTTTAAATGTGTCTTTCTTTTTTTCTGTTTTGCCATTTCAGTTCTTTTGTATTGTCTATAGTTCTCCTTAGGCGTCCTCTCCCTTGTTTTTTCTTTTCCCATGTGGGAAATTTCTTTGTGAGGCATAAAATTCTTGTCAGCTGTTTCAGTTTAACATTTGCTTCAAAGCCTAACAGCTCCTGTAAACACGAGGCCAGATGTGTATGATTTCCTGAAATACTAGGTCTCCCTTCTCTGTTAAAGAAGAGTTAGCTTGAGAGAAAATGCTCAGCAGGGAGGAAGCATCTGTTTACCACGAGAGAAAAGAAGAGTGTCAGAAGCCTACTGCTGGATAACAATAATAGCGATGGCAACAATGACTGTTAACATCACTCAGCTCCGACTCTATGTTAAATGTGTCATCTTATTAAGATGCTATGACATCTGAATGGGTGTAGATGAACAAGGGGGCTCAGAGGAGTTAAGAGAGTGACCCCAGGATTCCCAGCTAGTCAGCAGCTGAGTTGGCTTTCTAGCTCGGGTCTGTTTGACTCATATATATCAAACTCCAAGATTTCACTAAAAATAGTAGTGAAGGGAAGCTTTTCATAATGGCCTGCAGGGAAGTAAGTCTTTTTAAAAATCATTCTTACTCTCTCTGTGGGACTGGAGGCCACCAACCATTTTACCTCTTTCCAGAAATGCAGAGGACATCGGCAAACTCCTGCAAAGACTCAGTCAGATAATAACAGTGGCCCATCAGGGTGCAGAGGTAACCGAATCATTGACAAGTTTCTTTTGTGCTAGGAATGACTTGGGCCACTTTTAACTTTTCACTTTCTCCTCTAAACTTGCCTGTAAGTATTTTATGCATGCATTGAGGTACTAAGGCTGGTTATAGGAATGAAACTGGACGGGCATGCTCCTTACAATCTTCTCTTTGCCCTTTTTCAGCCCTTGGAGGGGAGGGGCAGGGACAGTATCTTTGTTTCTCTGGATCATTCAGTGGTTGGTGTCTCTATGCTCTGTTACTAAGTTCCTCCAATTTCTATAGCATATTCAGACATGACAAGAACTGCCTTTCATAAAGATAGGGTTGGAAATGTAATTGGTATTTGAAGTTTATTTTAAGATCAACATTACTAATTGGTTTATGATGATGAATACAGTCTGAGTTCCGGGGCTGAAGAGATATGCCAGTACTCTTTGCTTAATTTATATTTCTAACCTTTCTCAGTCTCTGAAGATTAATCTTGGACCCTTTTGTTCATTGCTCCCAAATCTTTAGTTGTGTTCTTTCCTTGTGCCATTCCTACTTGAGCACAAGGGTACAGAAGGGAACAAAATTGTCCTGGATGCATAGGGACTGCTCAATATTTGTTGAATAACTGAATGAATGAACAAATGAATGGAAGCAAACTCAGCAGCTGAGCTAGCAATGCAGAGTATAATTATAGGAGCCCCAAATGTTTCTCACCGTGTTGCCAACTAAGAAGGAAGAGACCTCATCATCCTGGACTCTTTACAAGAAGTATGGCTTTGGTGATTCACGTGAAAGTGAGGAGTCCGTCATTTGCAAAAAAGCTCTTTAAGACCTTCAAATTAATCTAATTTTTAAAATAGTGGCCCTGTGTCCAGAACTCTAACAGCTTGGTTTTTTGTCCCAGGAAAGGCAAAGAAAAGACCTTTGAAAGCAGTGAAGTTTCATGCAGGTGTTCGAAATTGCCTTTTGAGCCATCTCATCTTCACTCCCTTATCCTTGTGGTCTTCAGCTGGATTTTGGTCTCCCACACTTAAACTGAAGATGGAGGGTGGTTGGCACGATGGGTGCATATTTTATCTCTGGAGACTTGGGGCTCCTTAACCCCAAATAATGTGTGCTCGGCTAAGGGCTTGATTTGAATTTCTTCATCTCAATGTCAGCCCTTGTGCTTTCCTCTACAAATTCCCTTATAAATCCAGGTTAAACTGAAGAGAAGAAGTTTGCATATTTGTTTGAGAAGTTGGGGCAGCTGTTCCAGACAAACAACACTGTTGCCAAAGGCCTCCAGCAGAAACTAAGAACATGTGGAAAATTTTAGCTTGCAATGACTGTGGCTATGATGGGAGAAGTTTGTTATTTATTCATCTTTGGATATTTTCCTAACCCTACTGGAACCAAACATTTTACATCTTGTCTCATTCCCCCAAACTCCCAGCCCCTGTGAGGGCAGAGACTACAGGCCGCAGAATATTCTTAGTACTTGAAATGTCTCATCAAAAGCCTACAGCTCATTATTCTTTCCGCAAACCACCCCTTCCTCTTTCCCTCTTCTCATTGAGTCCCTTCTTGTTGACTCCTTATGTCTCCAGAGGTGAAGGGTGAAGTATTCAGGAATCCAGAAACCCCACCCCTTCCGAAACAAGCAACAAAGTAGAAGAAACTGGGGAATTCCTGACTAAATAAATGTGAATTGTCATTAAAAGCTTTAGCAGAAAGAGACCATAAAAATCTCATAAACAAGGTCCAGGAGGGAAGCAAAAAGGGAAGGAAGTAGTGTGACGTATTCTCGTTTCCTTCAAATACTTTGCCCCTCTCTATTTCTTTTCCAAATGAAATATGTGTTCTTTGTGATATTTTTGTGGTCTTTACAAGGATGTTTGACTTACAAAGGAATTACTATTAATAAAGATCTGACTTATGGAGGACTTATATGAGAAATTGATTTTCTATGGATTTGAGCACAAAGTGAATAAGACAGTAACCTTGAAGATCGTATTTTCTAACCTTCATTTTTGTGCTGGTACAAGCTATCTTCAAATAACTTTTGTCAGGCTACCTCAAAGGCATTATCTGATAGCAGCTTCATGGCTGGCAATATTTATTGTTCTTTATTAGCTTTTATCTGTATCTAAAATAATAATATTTAATTATAGTCTATTTCTTTTCTTATTCAAGTCTTAGTGTTAGGCTCTGTCCTACCTGGAAGTAACAGAAAGCAGCTTCTACAACTTACCTGCATACCACGTTGGTGTCACTACTGGAATAAAGAAGAGCAGCAGAGAGATAACTCCTGTTTGAGTTGGTTGACCAGTCATCCTTGAGAGGAGGTGTTAGGGAAACAAAAACAGAGGTCTGTGTCTAGAAGTACCAGACTAAAAACATGGATATCAGAAGGTTGCTGTGTATGAATTTCCAAAAGTGAAAGGAAGCAAAAGTAGAAGAACCTGTGAGGAAACAGAAAGATTTTTAAATTAATGAGTGCTTATTATATTATCCTCATAAAGATTTTCCACTGTATAGAATGATAATCCTCTTTGATATTTATGGTCCCTTTTTGGATGGGATCAGATGCAAGTGTTCCATGGCCCAAGTTATAGGGAAGGACATTGCTATATGTAAATCAGGAAAAGACTAATATAAAGCCCTCTAAAACAAGGATAGAATCTGACCATGTACAGGCTGCCAGTTAATGGTTTTGCTCATTCAACTAACATTTCCTAATCATGAATCTGGGGACATATTAACATATATTATCTAAGAGTTTGAATGCTGTAGTTACATAGATCTAGATATGAATCCAGTTCTATCACTTATTAGCTAAGGGACTCTACATAGTAATCATTAACTTCTCTGACCCTCAGTTTTCTCATCTATAAAATGGACACGATAGTAGTATCTTTCTCATAACCTATAACGTAACAAAGCAGTTTAACATAATTATTAGCAACTTTGTACTAGACAGGACTAGATATCCCCCTTTTCTAGTGTCCTAGGCAATAACCATACCTCGGTTCTATTCCTAGCTCTGGGTTATGAGGCTTAGTGGTTTGGGAGTGCTTATGGTTTTTAACTTCAGCCTAAGCTTCTAGTTTTATCCTGCTGAGCCAGCAGGAGGTCAGAGAGGGTGGGAAGCCTACTGAAGTCCATGCAGGGAGGGTGAACAAGCTCCAGCTGCCCTCTCTCACTTCCCACCCTGTCCTCACTCTAATGGGATGAGAGCTTTCTGTGGTTCCCAGTGGGAAAATGCTTAGTAAATGTCAGTATTACAACTCACCACCATTGGCATAAACTGGCCACTGAAGCTTTCAGCAAGTGCCCACTCACCCATATGCCTTTAATGAAATGCCACGGCTCCAGGGGGGAGTCAGGCTCCGAAGTGGAGAAACAAAAAGACAGCAGAGTCTGGCCAGTGTCTCTAAAGGGATGTGCAAAGTCCAAGAAAGGCAAAGATTCATTTTCCACTTCACAAGTACCTGGCTCTGGATTTTATTACAGAGTGGCAGGTGAGTGACAGTGAGAAAAAAGTCAGAGAGAGTGCGAGGAAAGCAAGGCAAGTGAAATGAAGTAGGGAGGGTACTAGAAAGAGAAGAAACCCTGACAGAGCTAAAGATAGACGGATTATAGAAACAGCGACCAAAGGGAGGAGAGAGGTGAAAGACAACTCCGGGACCACGGACAGTGAGACCCTCGCTGATCCTTCCCCACATCCAGGCTCAGTGCAGCTTGCTGGTGTGCAGAGGCTTCTCGCTTCACAACGGACACTGTCCTCCAAGTCTGCGACTCCTCACCTGCCACCTCCTCCCTGAGCTCACATTGGAAATGTGACTCACCGAAGTCAGCCCCCCTACTGCAGAGGGCTGAGAGTGCAGTGGGGGCGTGTGTCTGCAGCCGGGTCACGGCAGGAACCGAAACAGAATATGATCCAGTTTCACAAAAGAGCTCCTCATTCTGTTCAGCTTGCAGCCATATCACCCAAATTCTGCGTCTCTTTATCCCCCAACGCTGTGACACAAGGTATTATAGCGTGAGGGGTTAATTGCAGATCTTACCTGTAGAGAGGGGTTTTTGTTGCTCTCTTTCTTTCTCTTCTTCCTTCTCCTTTCTGTGTGCTTTTCTCATAAGTTGGAAAAAAACCCCTTCTTTAACATTCCTACAACGAGTAGCTCCTGGTCTGTCCCAGCCTCCAGGATTCTGTGAACACTGCCCGGATGAGAAGAGTTTCACATCTGCCAAAAGTTGCCTTAAAGCTATATTATCCTCAAAGCTGTAGCTCTTCGTCCCTAAGATGAAGGTTTTAAAGAGATGAGAGAGAAGAAACAGAAGGATTAGATCGACTTGGTCTGTCTTCTGCAGAGCAGAGGGAAGTGTGAGCAGTACTGGCCTCAAGCCCGAGAGTATAGTGATGACTAATGGGCTGGCCAAAGGGCCGCCAGAAATGTGCTCGGCTGAAGAACACCACTTTTTATGACTCAGTATGACCTCAGGATTGAATGAAAAGGAATTTCATGAACTCCAGTGAGAGAGGGAACAGTGTGACTGATTTCAAAACTCTCTGGAGTTTTCGTCTGTCATTCTCTAGTACTCAGACTCTGGGTTGTTTTGGTATCTGTATGATACAGGTCATACACAGTTTCAAACCCTAACTCTTCTGGATTTCAGTTTCTAAGTTTATGCTGTTTACAAAGTATTATGGAGCACGTGTGTGTGTGTGTGTGTGTGTGTGTGTGTGTGTGTGTGTGTGTATGTATGTATGTAGTGTAATATATCAAAATCAGGGCCTCAAACATGCCAAGCAAGCATTCTACCCTCAGCCTTACCATGCACTTTTTGCCTGAAGCCTCGGGACTGATTTCTCATGCTGAGAATGGAGGGAAGGTATGCCTAATGGGGCTTTTGTGGGGAGTTTTTAAGTGAATCTAAGTGATACGTGGATGACAAAGTGAAAGCCATTGCTAAGCTGTTTCCCAGTGATCTCTGACAGAGGGCTATGTTTCTCTTTTCTAGGAAAGCTTTCTTCATCTACAGCTGGTAATGAAATTATTCTTGCACAGCAGAGACCAGCTCTGTACATTCTTTTCTCTTCACAGACATGCCTACTTCTCAAAGAGTCAGTGGCTGCAAATGAGAAAAAGTTTTAGCTGTTGTAAAAAAAGCTCTCTCCCCTCAATATACAAGCAAATCAGCAACACTTTCTCGTCATCAGAGGAACAATTGTGCTATAAAACAAGCATCAGCAACAAACCCGATCTGCTTTATCTCCAGCCCACCAATAATAAATATGTGTGGAATCTCTACCATTCGTTCAGCAGTGTGGCAGCAATATAAAGAAGCAGAAGACATGACCTCAGCCTCACTCTCAATAAACTTATCAAGCATCTACTGTCAAGGGTAGTGAAAACAGTGAGACACACAAAATCCCTGCATCCTAATGTATCCAGTTAATTCAACAAACACTTGATGAGCATCTATGATAAATCCTCACATTGGTGTCACACATCATTCTAGGTACTAAGTACCACTGAACAAAAGAATAAAAAATCACCACACTTATGGGATGGAGGTGATATATCAAACAAAAATCATTCTTTCATTCTACGCATTTGGGGATCCTTACTGGTCATATGTAAGGTAAGCATTGGCAAGTGGGTCAACAAAGAATGCATGATCCTTGATCTCATCGAGCTTAATCTTTGGCTCCCAGAAAGTTTGTGCTTAGTGGGTAAGAAGAGAGGCACCCAGACAATTAGAAATCAATACAGTGCCCTACAGTGGTGAAGTGACAAAAACTTATAGCAAAGACTCTGAGGAGCCTGCCAGGAGGAGGATACAGGAGGGACGTCCTGGGAAATGGTGGGCTGTAGTCTATTCTCAGGCAAATGAAATGATGTAAACGGGATCTCACTGTTGAATGTACAGGGGAAGGACTGATGGTAAGATGGTTCTGGGGAGTGACAGGAGACAGCTGACTGAATAAGGTGAGGTGAGAAGATTCAGTAGAGAAGTTTATGCTGAACTTTTGTACTAGGAAATAGTGAATGTATTAAATGAAAAAAGAAGAGAAAGAGAGGGAGAATATGAAATAATGACATAGGGAATAGGCAAAGTGATGAATTCCAGCACAAGCTGTTTCCCTTTCTAAAATACAGCCCTTCGCTGGCTCTCTCTTGGCAGAGAATACAGTCTGCGCGCCTCAGCCTGTCGTACTTGACCCTTCAGGAGCAAACCACATCTGTGTCCTCAGTGTAGTTTCAAACAGTCACCTCATAAGTCCAGCTTGTGGACATGCTGAGGCTCTTGCTTTTTTGTTCATATTTTTGTGCATTTTCACAGGAATACTAACTGTACTCTGGATTCCCTTCCCTCTTTACTTACCCTGTTGAAATTGTATGCAACTTTTCTCCTGAGAACTTCCCCCAACTTGTCCCGGTCAGAGAAAGTTTACTTTGTCTTCCTGTTTCCTCCAGCATACTTTGTACACTTCTCAATTCTAGGCCAGACCACATGTATTGTCATTGTCTGTGTTTATTTATGATCCCCAGAGGGATGTGAGGGCCGAGAGGGTAAGAAGCTCAGTCTTCTTCATATTCTCGGCACCCAACACAGAGCCAACTTAGCAGTAGTGAGGATGAGGATGCTGCGCACAGAGGGAAGGA